>CM069132.1:1996713-2064213 GCA_035221665.1 Okamejei kenojei | reverse complement strand
CAAAAAAGCCAAATAGGCTTTAATATATTCTTCATACACCCACACTCACTCACCCACACACCCACACTCACTCACCCACACACACCCACTCATGCGCGCGCACACACGCTCACTCAAACACTCACACACCCACTCACATACTCAAACACACCCTCACACTCCCACTCACACTCACCCACACCCTCACACACACACACACTCACATACTCAAACACACCCTCACTCCCACACACACACACCCGCATACAACCACTCATGCATGCACACAAACTCACTCACCCACACACACTCACTCACCCACACCCTCACACACACTCACACCCACACACTCCCATACCCCCACTCCCACGAGTTGTGAGTGTGGAATTCTCTGCATCAGAGGGCAGTGGAGGCCGGTTCTCCGGATACTTTCAAGGAAGAGCTAGATAGGGCTCTTGAAGATAACGGAGTCAGGGGATATGGGGAGAAGACAGGAATGGAGTACTGATTGTGGATGATCAGCCATGATCACATTGAATGGCGATGCTGGCTTGAAGGGTCGAATGGCCTACTCCTGCACCTATTGTGTATTGTTGCACTCACCCACTCACACTCACCCACATACCCACACTCACCCACACCCTCTCACGCTCACCCGCACACACTCGTCCGCTCACTCACTCACTCACACTCACCCACCACTCACTCCCACTCACGCACACCCAGTCACTCACACACACACCCAGTCACTCACACACCCAGTCACTCACACACACCCACACACCCACCCACTCACTCACACACCCAGTCACTCACACACACCCACACACCCACACTCACTCACACCCACCCACTCACACACCCAGTCACTCACACACACACACCCAGTCACTCACACACACACCGAGTCACTCACACACACCCACCCACCCTACACTCCCACACACCCACTCACACACTCACACACCCACCCCAGTCACTCACACACCCACCCACACACCCACCCACCCACTCACTCACACCCACCCACTCACACACCCACCCACCCACTCACACACCCACCCACTCACACACCCACACACTCCAGACTGGTCCCTTCACCGACACTCCTCGACTCGACCGCCCGCTCGCTGGCCGGAGCTCCACCGATGGACCGCGGCGCCGCCTGCCTGGCCTCCACGAGAATGGAGCAAGAACGCGACACCCACCGCCTTTCCGACCCTCACCACCTCCCCGCCCGAGCGGGGACACACCGCCGCTGTCGCCGACCTTCATCGTCTCCCCGGACACCGACGCTGCTGCCGCCACCGCCAACACGTACAGAGACTCTACTCACGGGCCTCCACCAGCGACTCCCCGACCCTCTCCACCGGCCACCAGCGGGCCAGAGCCGACACTCACCTCACGAGCTCCAGGCTCAGCACTAGGCCCTAAAGGGCCTGTCCCACTGTACGAGCTAATTCAAGAGCTATCCCGAGTTTAAAAAAAATCAAACTCGTGGTAAGCACGTAGAATGTACGTTGCGGGTACGTCGGAGCTCAGGGACGTCTCTTAGCAGCTCCAAACACTAACAGCAGGTACTCGGGAAACACGGTAAGCTCGTGAAGACTCGTGAAGATTTTTCAACATGTTGACAAATGTCCACGAGAGCCCCGAGTGCTGACGAGGGGCCATTTCCGTAAATCTCCGAGTTGGAATCAGGGCAAACTCGGGAGAGCTCCTGAATTAGCTCGTACAGTGGGACAGGGCTTTAACCTACGCCCTCCACGATGCAGACACACAGCACATGGTCTGTCTGAGTCTGACTCTGCTGGCTGGGTTCTAGTTCCCACCCGCCCTCATAGTTGGCGGCAGAAATATTCCCACATGTAACTGACCAAAAAACATTAAAGGAAAATGTTTTGGAAAAAGGATGGTATGTAATTTCCGTGCAGATCATTTTAGCATGTGAAAAAAACAGGAAAAAGCCAAATGAATTTTCTGATACCAACCAAATTTAAAAAAGCCAGATTTCTGGAATTTGTCATTAAAAAAGCCAATCTGGCAACCGTGACATATATATGTATATAGACACACACATGCACACATATGTACATATGTCAAATCTCTATACATATAAAACTCTGATCTTGGATGTGTATTTATTCAGGGCTGCCAACATTGGGTGAGAGTTGAGAGTGAGAAATTGCGAGGGAGCGTAGCGATTGAAGGGGGGAGGGTGTGGGTGGGGGGTATCCCCCCTCCCAGGTTAGGAAGCTTTTGCATTTTTCAGCTTGAAATTGTGCAATCTGGTGCATACTGTAGCGAGTCTTTGAACTTACACTTGAATGCAACATTTATGCTTCAAATTGGATTAGGTATGAATAAGGTTAGGCTAAATTACATTCCTAATAACATTCCACAGTAGCGCCAGGCTCTGTTCAACAGGTGCAGCACATGAATGACCTTAGTCTTTTCTTCACCTCCGTTCCTGCAGAGAATACAAACCCAGTTATCAAATCTTTCTTCAAAGTGAAAAAAAAATTCCAGCCTGCCACTATGTTCATATATCGCCCCTGGATCCTCTCCAAATCAATTGCACTGGCCACAGTCTTAGAATAAAGGGGAGGCCATTTAAGACTGAGGTGAGAAAAAACGTTTTCACCCAGAGAGTTGTGAATTTGTGAAACTCCCTGCCACAGAGGGCAGTGGAGGCCAAGTCACTGGATGGATTTAAGAGAGAGTTAGATAGAGCTCTAGGGGCTAGTGGAATCAAGGGATATGGGGAGAAGGCAGGCACGGGTTATTGATTGGGGACGATCAGCCATGATCACAATGAATGGCGGTGCTGGCTCGAAGGGCCCAATTGTCTCCTCCTGCACCTATTTTCTATGTTCTATGTTTCTACAGTGTGTCATAGTCTGACAGCATGGAAACAGGCCCTTCATCCCAACTTGCCCATGCAGATCAAGATGCGATCCTCATTTGGCCCATATCGCTTTAAACCTGTGTGTGCCAGTGTGTGTGTGTAAGGGTGTGTGTTAGGTTGTGTGTGAGAGTAAGTGCCAGTGAAGCGGCGACAACAGCCGGAGTGAGCGGAGACTTGGCGATGTCCGGGGAGCATTTCCCTCTCTCCCCCTCCATCCCCGGGAACGAGGGCCGGCCCAGGTGCTCTGTGTCCGGCTGGGGTCTGGGGGAGGTGAGGGTCAGTGACCCGGGGGTCGGGCATCGGAGAGCGGAGCCTTAGCCCGTGATTCATCCCCACGGCTCCGGAGGCGGCACCGACTCGGTCCGCTCCAGGCTCCGGGCCGGGGTTAAAACGCCATGGGGTGTGGACAGAGCGGCTGCCGGAAACGGAGCCGCCGGAGGTGAGAGTGGGAGGTGTGAGCAGTGCCTCGGGGGGGGGGGGGGGGGGGGGGGGGGGGGGGGAAGGGGGGAAACTGTGCTTGGGACCACCGCCGTGTCTCACCTATCACACCATCTGCACGGGAATGTGAATGCGGGTGAGGCAGCATCTATAGAGCGGCGGACAAAAAGACAAAAATGCTGGAGAAATGCTTGAGTCTGAAGAAGGGTCAACCTCAGACATAGATGCGGCCTCACCCGCTGAGGTTCTCCAGCATTTTTGTCTACGTTGCCATTTTAAATAGTCTTTACGGGGAACCCGCCGACGGAAAACTATTCTCATTGATGAGTGTGGAGGAGTGTGACATATTTATTTATTTATATATATTTAAGAATACTTTTTTGAGCGTGAGAACTTCAGTCATCTGCATGAGAGCGTGAGAATGTCGCCAACTGCGTGAGTCTCAATGCATGAGAGTTGGCAGCCCTGATTTATTTCAATTCAATTCAATTCAATTCAACTTTAATGTCATTGCACAGATACAAGTATGGGTACAACGAAATGCAGTTTAGTGTCAGTACGTAGTGATAGCAATATTTAGGTAAATACAGATAAATAAATACAGATGTGGGAATCTATCGGCGGGACTCCGAGTTCAGCAGTGCGATGGTGTTATTGTAGAAGCTACGCCTCATCCTGCTGGTGCGGGACCTGAGGCTCCTGTACCGCCTCCCCGATGGTAGGAGGGCAAACAGTCCTTGGTTAGGGTGGGAGGCCTTGATGATCTTCCCAGCCCGTCTCAGACACCGTTTTCGGTGGAGGGCATCCAAGGCAGGGAGCGGGGCACCGATGATGTACTGGGCGGTTTTCACCACCCGTTGTAGTGCCTTCCTGTCTGCTACGGTGCAACTGCTGTACCATACCGTAAAGCAGGTGGTCAGGATGCTTTCGATGGTACAGCGGTAGAAGTTGGTCAGGATCAGGGGGGACAGGTGGGCTTTTTTGAGCCTCCTCAGGAAGTAAAGGCGCTGCTGCGCCTTTTTGATCCAGTTGGAGGTGTTGAGGGACCAGGACAGATCCTCCGAGATGTGAACCCCGAGGAATTTGTAGTTGGAGACCCGCTCCACCTCAGTCCCGTTTATATGGATGGGGGTGTGTCTGCCCCCTCTGATTTTTCCTGAAGTCGACAATGATTTCTTCGTCTTCTGGGAGTTGAGGACGAGGTCACACCAGGTGTCAGGTGCTGGACCTCCTCCCTGTAGGCTGACTCGTCGTTGTCGCTGATCAGTCCTACCACCGTGGTGTCGTTGGCAAATTTTATGATGGCGTTGGAGCTATGCTTAGGGATGCAGTCATGGGTGAAGAGGGAGTAGAGGAGAGGACTGAGCACACAGCCTGTGGCACGCCAGTGTTCAGTGTTATAGTGGAGGAGGTGAGGTTGTTGATCCCTAACAGACTGTGGTCTGTTAGTGAGGAAATCCAGTGTCCAATTGCAGAGGGAAGTGGAGATGCCAAGACCGCTGAGTTTGGTGATCAAGCTAGCGGGTATGACAGTGTTAAAGGCGGAGCTGAAGTCAATGAACAGCAACCTGATGTAGGTGTTATTGCTGTCCAGGTGGGTCAGGGCAGAGTGTAGGGCCGCCGAATTTGGTGTCCTCTGTAGACCTGTTGGACCGGTAGGCAAACTGATGGGGGTCCAGTGTGGGGGGGAGGCTGGCTTTGAGGTGAGCCAGGATCAGCCGCTCGAAGCACTTGGCTATGACAGGGGTGAGTGCCACTGGCCGGAAATCATTGAGACTCCCTGTCGCTGATTGTTTGGGCACTGGCACAATGGTAGATGTCTTGAGGCAAGTGGGGACGACACCCTGGGCCAGTGACAGATTGAAGATGTCAGTGAGGACCAGGGATAGTTGTCCAGCACATGCCCTGAGCACCCGCCCGGGGATGCCATCGGGGCCGGCAGCTTTGTGCTCATTCACCTTGCTCAGTGCATCTTGTACAGCAGAGGTGGAGAGACTGAGGGGTTGTTCATGCGGGGGTGGAGCAACTTTGATGGCTGGAGGTTTGTTGTCCCGGTCAAAGCGGGCGTAGAAATGGTTTAACTCGTCAGGAAGGGAGGCATTGTCTGCGGGGGGGGGGGGGGTGGGGGGGGGGGGGGGGGGGGGGGTGTTGGTAATCGGCAATGGATTTTATTCCTTGCCACATGCGCCTGGGGTCAGAGTTGTTTCAGAAATGCTCCTCGATCCGCCGTTTGTGATTGAGTTTAGCATTCCTGATTCCCTTTTTCAGATTGGCCCTGGATGAGCTGTAACCCTCAGCGTCGCCAGATTTAAAAGCGGCGTCGCGAGCCTTCAGCAGGAGTCTGACCTCCCTGCTCATCCACGGCTTCTGGTTTGGGAAGGTCTTTATCTCTTTGTGGGTAGTGACGTTGTATGCAGAATTTTATATAGTCCAGAACGGTTGAGGTGTATGAGTTGATGTCCACTTGGGAGTTGAAGGTGGCCTGGGTGGCAAACAGACTCCATTCTGTTTGCTGAAACTGTTCCTGTAAGACAGAGACAGCCCCCTCAGGCCAGACCTTCACTGACCTCACGGAAGGTTTCACGCGTCTGATCAGAGGTGTGTATTTGGGGAGCAGGAACAGAGAGAGGTGGTCAGACTGTCCCAGGTGGGGGAGGGGGAGGGCTTTGTATGCTTCAGTAATATTGGTGTATACTAGGTCCAGAGTCTTGTTTCCTCTGGTTGGGCAGGAGACATGTTGGTGGAATCTGGGGAGTACAGTTTTAAGGTTGGAGTGGTTAAAATCAACAATAAAAGCCCCCTCTGGGGTTGTGTGTGTTTGTGTGTAATCACATCTTCGCGAAAAAATGACGCAGTAACGGAAAATTGTTTACATATTCCAGTAGACATTTTCCCCCTGGAGTCCAAAATCGCCTTATCTGAAAGTTAAATGCTTTATTTCTCGAGTTATTACTGAAAATGTACACAAATCTGTCAAAACTTTGAATTTAAAAAACGCCTATCTTTCGCTGATGACGTCACAATGGGTCTGCTTGCTGCCGTCTTGCTCGCGCTGCGAGTGACGTCGCACACCCCACCTCTCCCTCCTCCCCTCCGTTATTCAAAAGACACTGCCGGAGATGAATCCGCCCGCCACTTGCCGCTCCCTCTCTGTCCCCTCTCCCTCTCTGTCCCGCTCTCCCTCTCCTTCTCTGTCCGCTCTCCCTCTCCATATCCTCTCCCTCTTTGTCCCCCCCTCCTCTCCCCCTCCCCCCCTGTCTCCCCTTCCTCTGCCCCTCTACCCCCTTCCTCTCCCCCCCCTTTCCCCCTCCCCTCCCCCTCTCCCCCCCTCCCGCTCTCTCCCTCCCCTCCCCTCACCCCTCTTCACCCCCCCTCTCCCCTCTCCCCCCGAAGCAAATGAATAATATACATATAATATCAAGGGGGGTGGTTTGTGCGTGTGTGACGCCGCAGGCCGCCCCCCACCCCCCCGCAACCACGTGTTGAGGGGACGGGACCCAATGGGACCCTCTTGGTCTAGTATATATATATATATATATATATATGTGAGTGTGTCTAGATATACACAGTGAACTTTGTTTCTCGTTTATCATATTGTTACAGTGTACTATGTATACATATTCTGTTGTGCTGCAGCAAGTAAGAATGTCATTGTTCTACCTGGGGCACAAGAAAATAAAACACTCTTGACTTAGTTCTTGACTCCAACATGAAAGGGAAGAGCAACCCACTATCCACTCATTTTATACTCTTCTATCAAATCTTCTCCAAAGAAAAGAGGCACAGCCTCTAATGTGCTCTTGTAACTATCGTCCACGGGAACCATTCACTCTCTCTGATGCCTTCCCATCCTTCCTGTAAAGCGGTGACCATGAGTGAACACGTAACCACAGTTGAATCTGGAGCAGTATTTCATAAGGTTTCATCATTATACTCCATGCCTCTATTGATTAGGCACAGTGTATAACTTATTGAATGCGTTCTCAACTTGTTCTGCCACTTTCATCAGGACATAAGGTCAAAAGTAATAGGAGTAAAATTAGACTACATCTACTCTGCCATTCAATCATTGCTGATCTATCGCTCCTTCCTAATCCCATTCCCCTGCCTTCTCTCCATAACCTGACAACTGTACTAATAGAGAATGTATCTATCGCTGCCTGAAAAAAAAAAAACCACTGACGTCCTCCACTGCCTTCTGTGGCAAAGAATTCCACAGATTCACCACCCTCTGAAATTTCTCCTCATTTTGTTCCTAAACTAACATCCTTTAATTCTGAAGCTATGACCTCTAGTCCTAGACCTCTAGTCCTAGACTCTCCCACTAGTGGAAACATCCTCTCCACATCCACTCTATCCAAGCCTGCCACTATTCTGTATGTTTCAATGAGGTCGCCCATCATTTTTCTAAACTCCAGCGAGTACAGGCCGAGTGCCGACACTTGGGACAATTTTACAACTAAAAAAGGCACAACTGTACAATGTTTTACTGAAGCCAATTCACCTCCAACCCTGTACATCTTTGGAGTGTGGGAAGAAACCGGAGCACCCGGGGAAAACCCACGTGGTCACAGGGAGAACGTACAGACTCTGTGCTGACAGCACCCGCAGTCAAGATTAAACCCAGGTCTCTGGCGCTGTGAGGCAGCAACTCTACCGCTGAGCCACAGTTTGTTACATATCCATGGTGTTAATGTCCCTTTTACTCCACGTGCTTCAACTTTGCTGAGAAACCTGTTGTGCATCACCTTATCAAAAGATTTCTGATAGTCCTTGTACACTAACTTCAGCATTTGCATTCCCTTCATCCTCTCTATACATCACCTAATAAAAAACTCTATTGGATTATTAAACCTGGTTTAGCCTTAACAATCCGTGCTGACTTACCTTCATTATTCTATGTCTGTTCAGGTGACTATTGATCATGTCCCAGATCAACGCTTATCAAACCCTTTCCGATCACCAAGGTTAAATTGACTGGCGCATGGTCACTGGGCTTGGGGACACGGGAGTAGTATTTTCTGCTTTCCAGTCCAATTCCTGTATACAAAGAGCATCAAAAACCTATAAGAAAGAACTGCAGATGCTGGTAAAAATCGAAGGAAGACAAAAATGCTGGAGAAACTCAGCGGGTGAGGCAGCATCTATGGAGCGAAGGAATAGGTGATGTTTCGGGTCGAGACGTCTGAAGAAGGGTCTCGACCCGAAACGTCATCTATTCCTTCGCTCCATAGATGCTGCCACACCCGCTGAGTTTCTGCAGCCTTTTTAATAGACAATAGGCAATAGATAATAGGTGCACGAGTAGGCCATTTGGCCCTTCGAGCCAGCACTGGCATTCAATGTGATCATGGCTGATCATCCCCAATCAGTATCCCGTTCCTGCCTTCTCCCCATATCCCCTGACTCCGCTATATTTAAGAGCCCTATCTAGCTCTCTCTTGAAAGCATCCAGAGAACCGGCCTCCACCGCCCTCTGAGGCAGAGAATTCCACAGACTCGCCACTCTCTGTGAGAAAAAGTGTTTCCTCGTCTCCGTTCTAAATGGCTTACTCCTTATTCTTAAACTGTGGCCCCTGGTTCTGGACTCCCCCAACATCGGGAACATGTTTCCTGCCTCTAGCGTGTCCAAGCCCTTAACAATCTTATATGTTTCAATGAGGTCCCCTCTCATCCTTCTAAACTCCAGAGTGTACAAGCCCAGCTGCTCCATTCTCTCAGCATTTTTGTCTACCTTCAAAAAAGTCCCCTGCAATTTTCACCCATGATTCCTTTAAAATGCTGCAATGCACCCCATCATGTCCTGGAGACCTACCTACATTAAATTCAGCCACTTTTTTCTAATATCTCCATGCCTTCAGTTTTTAATGTACCCAGCGTCTCAACTATCTCTGCCTTCACTTTGGAATTTAGTAGCTTCAATGTAAGAGCTTAACATCATGTGTACGTTCGTATTTTTCACCTCCATGTACAACCCTTTTACTATTTTGGTGCCTCGAGAACTATTTTGGATTCTCAAGTATGTTGGAAGCTAATAATTTCTCAAGGGTTTTCTACACCTCTCTTTTCTCAATTTTCACTTTCCCTCTGAATCTTCTGCAGTCAGCTTGGTTCTTGCTGGCATTCATGAACAACACTGGTCACGTGCAGCCATTTTCAGCTCGAGCTTCCTAAACCTCTTACGTTATCCATGAATTCTGGGTATTTCTTTGTCCCTTGACCCTCATGGGAATGTGCTTCAAACATATGTGAACAATCTCTTCTTAAATCCAGTTTGTTGTCCTGTTACAATTGTGTCTGCCAACGTATGGATCCAATTTACATGGGCAAGGTTTACTCTCATCCCATTGAACATTGCTTTTGTCCGATTACTTATTTTTAGTTTGATTTGCCTCCTTCTCATTATGACATAGAAGGCAGCAATTCAACCTATTAGTATCGATTTACTATTGTCACGTGTATCAAGTTACAGTGAAAAACTTTGTTGGCATGCTGTCCAGTTAAATTCAACTGTCCATGAGTATAATCAAACCATACACAAGTGCAAAGGGAAACATGCCAGTGTGCAGAGAAGAGTGTTACAGTATTATAGCATGATAGCTGTAGAGAAAGTGCAGATAGCAAATTGCAAGATCCTCAATGAGGTAGGTTGGGTGATCTGGACTACATACTAGTGTTTGGAAGGACCATGCAGTATTCCGATTACAGAAGCTGTTCCTGAATCTGGTGGTACATGTTCTCAAACTTTTGTATCTTCTTCCTGATGGAGAGGGGGAGAAGAGGGAATGACCAGGGTGAAAAAGGTCCTTGCTTATGTGGCCTTCTTTCCAGAGACAGTGTGAAATATAGATGGAGTCAGTGAAGGGGAGGCTGGTTTGTGTGAAGGGCTGGGCTACATCCACAGCTCCCACCAAGTTGTGATGCATCCCAAAAGGAATCTCTCGATGGTGCATCTATAGAAGTTGGTAAGAGTTGTTGGAGACATGCAGAACTGCCTAAAGGGCCTGTCCCACTTGCATGCGATTGCATGCATTTGGCGCGACCAAACGGAAGCGGAGTTCGCGCTAAGTTCGCGGTAAGTACGCACTAAGTTTGCGCGTGATGTAATTTGCGTCATACTCACCAGTCAGCTGGGCAGGAGGTGAGCCGACTGAATTTGGACGTCGCACGGCGTCGGGCGATGACATCATCATGCAACGCCACGCGGTGACATCATTGCGCAACGCCATGCGCTATGCGTACGCCGTCAAGACGCTGCGTACGCCCTCAATGCGCCTGCAGGCAGATAGGCCGTTGGCGTGCTAAATCTTCGGACAGTGTGGGATTTTCAGAGCCCCGCGCGATGTTGGGACCAGCTCCGCACAACTCCATACACCTCCGCGCTTGGAAGTGGAACCGGTCGGATGAAACCGCATGCAAGTGGGCCAGTCTTCTGAGGAAGCGGAGGCATAGTGTGCTTTCTTGGCTAGAGCTTCAAAAGGACCTGTTGTCTCTATCCTGGCTCTCAGATCTCTCTTCAATCACATTCCTCTAGAGTAGACCTCAATGAGAGCTCAATTAATACATCAATCTTTTGGAACATGGGTGGAAACTCACACAGCCACAGAGAGACTGTGTAAACTCCACGTAGATAGCAGTAGAGATCAGGATCAAAATTAGGTTGCCAAAGCTGTGAGACACCAATGCCAGTCACTGTGCCACCTAATAATCTAAATCCAATCATGGTTTGACTACTTGAATGCTTTCCTAAATAAATTATCAGTCAAAATAACTTAATTTCTTGTAAATGTAGGTCTAGAAATTGCTTCACTAGATGTTAATCTAGTTTTTGTTTTTGTTGTTTGTTTGTTTGTTTGGCTTGGCAGCCCTGCCTGCAGTCTGTCTGTTTTTTCGTCTTAAAAAAAAAAAAATCAGTGTGTTTTAAAAGTTTGTATAAATGTTCTCTGGTTTCTTTTATGTCGTGGGAGGGGGAGGGGGTCGGGGGAAACTTTTTTTCAGCTTCTTACCTTGCCGGAGATGCGGTTGTTCTCCGGGTCGTATCTCTGGTCGCTCTGCGGCCTAACATCGATGGAGCTGGACGCCATCTCGCACCGCAGGGCGTGGACTTAACATCGGAGCTGATCCCTTGCATGGGATCGCTCCAATCGCGGCCCGCAGACTTTACCATCGAGAGCTCACAGTCTCTGGAGAGGCCGAGTCGGGAGCTCCAACGACGCAGAGGCTCGCCCAGCCCCGACCTGGGGACCGATCGCCGGCGCGGGGGAGCTGACATCCCCCCGATGCAGAAGCTGATCGCCCCGACGCGGAGGGCCCAAACGCCGCTGGCTACAGGAGTAAGATCGTCCCGTCAATGGAGGGCTTGAGGCTCCCGACCGCGGGAGAACAAAGAAGGGAAGAGATTGCACTTTTTTCACCTTCCATCACAGTGAGGAATGTGGAGGAGTCACTGTGATGGATGTTCATGTTAAAATGTATTTTGTGTGTTCTATTGCTTTTTATTTGTATGACTTGCAAATGAAATTCCTCGTATGTTGCAAAACAAACTAGGCTATTAAAGTAATATTGCGATTGTGATTGTGATTGTAATGACATTAAAACTGTGCTGAGAGTCATCCCGACACATAAAGATCACAATCTTCAAATGGAAGATTCATGGTCCAAGGTTCTTCTATTGCCTGTGTAATGCTGCACTGCCTGTTTCAATGTGGCATCTACTCCATTGACTATTACATGTACTAAGAGGCAGAGCAAAGTCCATGGTCTATGGCCTCCACCCCCCTCTGAGTCAGAGAATTCCACAGATTCACAACCCTCTGCCTGAAAACGTTTTTCCTCATCTCTGTTCTAAATGGCTTACCCCTTATTCTTAAACTGTGGCCCCTGGTTCTGGACTCGCCCAACATCGGGAACATGTTTCCTGCCTCTAGTGTGTCCAAACCCTTAATAATCTTATATGTTTCAGTCAAGATCCCCTCTCATCCTTCTAAACACCGCAGTACACAAGCCCAGCCGCTCCATTCTGTCAACATATGACAGTCCCGCCATCCCGGGAATTAACCTCTCGAACTTACGCTGCACTCCCTCCAATTTGGAGAACAAAACTGCACACAATACTCCATGTGTGGTATCATTAGGGCCTTCTGCATTACAACTGCAGAAGGACCTCTTTACTCCTATACTCAACTCCTCTTGTTATGACTTGAAGCTCTGAGCAAAAGAGAGGGATTTTGCCAGTTCGGATTGTATTCCACATAGAAGGATGAAAGGTGATTATGTGGGGAATAAATAGGATAGATGCGTTTTGGGTTGGGACCTTTCTTCAGACTTCACCTATCCACGTTATACAGAGATGCTGTCTGACCCACTGGAGTTACTCCAGCACTTTGTTTTCTAAAAAAAAACAGCATCTGCAGTTCATTGTATCTCCAGATTTCTCCGCAAAGTGGGCTGGTTAATGTTGAGCACACACAAGAATCGAAAATCAATAGAGCAGGCTTCAAGTCAAATGGGACAACTAACAGTTTCCAGACTCAAGAGGAGCAAGGCCTTGGAGCACATTAACATAAGGATGAGAATTTTTAGTCTGAGGTATTTGTGGCCTGGATCCAATGAATGAAGGCAATGGATGAGCAGAATGATGCATGTTCTGAACACACAGCAAGGTTTTAGAGAATGTAAAGCTGGTCAAGAGAGTTTTGAAATGATTGGGATTGGAGTGTTTCCGGGCAGATGGACAGAAGCAGTAGTTGTGAGGTAATATTAGAAAGAAAGAAAATCGAGAGTCAAGAGTCAAGAGTGTTTTATTAGCATATGTCCCAGACAGAATAATGAGTTTCTTAGTTGCAGCATCACATGAGAATATGCAAACATAGTACTCTGCACTCTGCAGCTTTTAATGGAGATGATGAAATCCACACAGGCAACTCTACCGCCTTACCTTCATCACCTCCTCAAACATTTAATTCCTTTGAAATTATTAGCTCACTGGCCTGCAATTCGTTGGATTATCTCTGCGTCCTTTCTTAAGCAAAGAAACGACGTTGGCTGACAATAGACACAAAAAGCTGGAGTAACTCAGCGGGACAGGCAGCATCTCTGGAGAGAAGAAACGGGTGACGTTTCGGGTCGAGACCCTTCATCAGACTAGAGTCGGGGGGAAAAGGAAACGAGAGAATAGACGGTGATGTAGAGAGATATAGACCAAATGAATGAAAGATATGCAATGGAGGAGGCCTAGGACAGAAAGGTCAGTGTGGGAATGGGATAGGGAAGTAAAGTGTTTAGCAACCAGGAAATCAGGTAGGTCCAGGCGGACTGAGCGAAGGTGTTCAGCAAAACAACGTTGGCCATTCATGCTGACAATTAATACCAGGTGAAATCAGGCTGATCAGAATATTGGACAGTACTTTGTGCACAATTCACCTCAGCATGGCTGATATTTTCCCAGAGTCGGTCGTGCACCTAATGATGCCACAAGTCACACATTACGTGTCCTCCCTTCCTGACATAAATTGGAGCTTGTGGATGCAACCCATAGCTATGTTGAATACTCACAAAATAACAGCCGACAGCGATAGGTGTAAGGCATTAATTAAAGGGGCTGGGCCGTGACATCAATGACTTGCATAGAGTCTTTGCCAGACTCAGTTTTCAATGATCAAGATAATGGAAAATTCATCACTGGTTTCCCCATCACTGCTCCAAACCTCTTTATGCACTTAATCTGAACTACATGCTGTGATCTTTGGCTTGGATACAATAGATGTGGAGAATGTTTCCACTTGTGGGAGAATCTAGGACCAGAGGTCATAGCCTCAGAATAAAAGGAAGTTCCTTTAGGAAGGAGATGAGGAGGAACTTCTTTAGTCAGAGGGAAAGACTGGAGCCTTTCCCACCCCAACCAACACTTCACACCCACTCACAACCTCACCCCGATCTACAAAGACTGGACCTTTCTACACCCACTCCTCCCCAATCGCCACGTCACACCTACTTAAAGCAAGACTCCAGTCTGAAAAGACTGGACCCTTTTCCACCCATTCCTCTCCAATCAACACTTCACACCCAATTACCCATCCCCTCCATGCTGCACAACATCACTTCTCCATCATCAACAATAAAAATAGAGAAGGTGGAGAGGCTGTTCAGGAAACAGAAAAGCCGGAAATCTCCAGGATTGGACAATGTTTCCCCGTCTACTCTCAAGCTCTGTGCCGAACAACTGGCACCGGTCTACACAGACATTTTCAACCAGTCCCTGCAAACATGTACTGGCCCTGCCTGCTTCAAAGTCTCCACTATTGCGCCCTGTACCCAAAAAGGCAGGGATTACTGGTCTTAATGACTACAGGCCTGTCGCACTGACCTCTGTAATCATGAAGTCCCTTGAAAAGCTTGTGCTGGCCAAGCTGAAAAAATATCACAAACCCCCTGCTGGACCCTCTGCAGTTTGCATATCCAATAGATCTGTGGATGCTGCAGTCAATCTGGGCCTGCACTTCATCCGACAGCACCTAGACCGCCAGGGTACCTATGCTACGATTTTGTTTGCGGATTTTAGCTCTGCATTCACCACCATTGTGCCAGAGCTACTACACTCCAAACTTTCCGAGTTGACTGTGCCTGAACCCCTCTGTCAGTGGATCACCAGCTTCCTGACAGACAGGAAGCAGCATGTGAGGCTGGGAAAGCACATCTCGGACCCGCAAACCCTCAGCATAGGAGCACCGCAAGGCTGCGTACTCTCCCCTCTCCCCTACTCTCTCTACACCAATGATTGCATCTCCACTGACTCCTCTGTCAAGCTTCTCAAGTTTGCAGATGACACAACCCTGATTGGACTGATCCAGAATGGAGAAGAATCTGCCTACAGACAGGAAGTGACACAGCTGCCATCGCAACAACCTGGAGCTCAATGCTCTTAAGACAGTGGAATTGATTGTAGACTTTAGGAGAGCTCCCCCCCCCCCTCCCCCCACTCACCATCAACAACACCACAGTCACATCTGTGGAGTCTTTTAAATTCCTGAGAACCATCATCTCCAAGGGGGGCCTTAAGTGGGGGGCTACCATCGACTCCTCAGTCAAAAAGGCACAACAGAGGATGTACTTCCTGCGGCAGCTGAGGAAGCAGAATCTGCCGCAGGCAATGATGGTCCAATTCTACACGGCCATCGTAGAGTCTGTTCTCACCTTCTCCATCATGGTCTGGTTTGGCTCAGCCACCAAGCACGACACCCGGAGGCTGCAGCGAATCGTCCGATCAGCAGAGAAGGTTATTGGCTGCAACCTTCCCGCCATTGATGAACTGTACACTGCAAGGGCCAGGAAGCGAGCGGGCAAGATCATCTCTGACCCCTCTCACCCTGGCCACAAACTCTTTGAATCACTTCCCTCTGGAAGGCGACTCCGGACTGTCAAAGCTGCCACAGACAGACATAAAAACTGCTTTTTTCCACGAGTAGTTGCTCTACTCAATAACCAAAAATCCATTGCCTCCTTCTGCTCTGATATTTTATTTAATTCACATATTTAATCAATTCTGTTTTATTATTAATGTTTAATGTTTTACGTGTCATTCCTAACTGTCACTGTAACCATATAATAACCATATAACAATTACAGCACAGAAACAGGCCCTCTCGGCCCTTCCAGCCCGTGCCGACCATTTGTTTTCCCCTAGTCCCATCTACCTGCACTCAGACCATACCCCTCCATTCCCTTCCCGTCCATATACCTATCCACCTTACTTTTAAATGTTAAAATCGATCCTGCCTCCACCACTTCTGCTGGAAGCTCATTCCACACAGCCACCACCCTCTGAGTGAAGAAGTTCCCCCTCACGTTACCCCGAAACCTCTGTCCCTTAATTCTCATGTCATGCCCTCTTGTTTGAATCTTCCCTACCCTCAATGGGAAAAGCTTATCCACGTCAACTCTGTCTATCCCTTTCATCATTTTAAATACCTCAATCAAGTCCCCCCCTTAACCTTCTGCGCTCCAAAGAATAAAGACCTAACTTGTTCAACCTTTCTCTGTAACATAGTTGCTGGAACCCTGGCAACATTCTAGTAAATCTCCTCTGTACTCTCTCTATTTTGTTGACATTCTTCCTATAATTAGGCGACCAAAATTGTACACCATACTCCAGAATTGGTCTTACCAATGCCTTGTACAATTTTAACATAACTTCCCTACTCCTATATTCAATGCTCTGATTTATAAAGGCCAGCACACCAAAGGCTTTCTTTACCACCCTATCTACATGCGATTCCACCTTCAGGGAACTATGCACAATTCCTAGATCTCTCTGTTCCACAGCATTCCTCAATTCCCTACCATTTACCATGTACGTCCTATTTTGATTTGTCCTGCCAAGATGTAGCACTTCACACTTATCAGCATTAAACTCCATCTGCCATCTTTCAGCCCACTTTTCCAAATGGTCCAAATCTCTCTGTACACTTTGAAATCTACTTCATTATCCACAACACCACCAATCTTAGTATCATCTGCATACTTACTTATCCAATTTTCCACCCCATCATCCAGATCATTGATGTACATGACAAACAACAGTGGACCCAACACAGATCCCTGAGGAACCCCACTGGTCACCGGCTTCCAACCTGACAAACAGCCATCCACCATTACTCTCTGACATCTCCCATTCAGCCACTGTTGAATCCATCTTGCTACTCCGCCATTAACACCCAAAGATTGAACCTTCTTAACCAACCTTCCATGGGGAACCTTGTCAAAGGCCTTACTGAAATCCATATAGACAACATCCACTGCTTTACCCTCATCAATCTCCCTAGTAACCGCTTCAAAAAATTCAAGAAGGTTTGTCAAACATGACCTTCCAGGCACAAATCCATGTTGATTGTTCCTGATCAGACCCTGTTTATCCAGATGCTTATATATATTATCTCTAAGTATCCTTTCCATTAATTTGCCCACCACTGATGTCTAACTAATAGGTCTATAATTGCTAGGTTTATTCTTTGAACCCTTTATAAACAATGGAACAACATGCGCAGTACGCCAATCCTCCGGCACTATTCCCATTTCTAATGACATTTGAAATATTTCTGTCATAGCTCCTGCTATTTCTACACTAACTTCCCTAAATGTCCTAGGGAATATCCTGTCAGGACCTGGAGACTTATCCACTTTTATATTTTTCAAAAGTGTCAGTACTTCCTCCTCTTTGAATCTCATAGTTTCCATAGCTACTCTACTTTTTTCCCTTACCTCACAGAGTTCAATATCCTTCTCCTTGGTGAATACCGAAGAAAATAAATTGTTCAATATCTCCCCCATCTCTTTTGGCTCTGCAGATAGCTGTCCATTCTGGCTCTCTAATGGCCAATTTTATCCCTCGTTATCCTTTTGCTATTAATATAGCTGTAGAAACCCTTTGGATTTACTTTCACCTTTCTTGCCAAAGCAACCTCATATCTTCTTTTAGCCTTCCTAATTTCTTTCTTAAGATTCTTTTTACATTCTTTATACTCCTCTAGCACCTCATTTACTCCATGCCTCCTATAATTATTGTAGATATCTCTTTTTTTCAAAACAAGTGTCCAATTTCCCTTGAAAACTATGGCTCTTTCCAATTTTTACTATTTCCTTTCACCCTAACAGGGACATAAAGATTCTGTACTCTTACAATTTCCCCTTTAAATGTCCTCCATTTCTCTTCTACATCCTTCCCATGAAACAAAGTGTCCCAATTCACTCATTTTAAATCCTTACGCATTCCCTCAAAGTTAGCCTTTCTCCAATCAAAAATCTCCACCCTAGGTCCAGTTCTGACTCTCTCCACAATTATATTGAAACTAATGGTATTGTGATCACTGGTCCCGAAGTGCCTACCAACGCATACCTCCGTCATCTGACCTGCCTCATTTCCTAACACGAGGTCCAGCACTGCTCCTTCTCTTGTCGATACCTCTATGTACTGCCACAAAAAACTATCCTGCACACATTTTACAAACTCCAAACCATCCAGCCCATTTACAGAATGTGTTTCCCAGTCTATTTTTGGAAAATTGAAATCTCCCACAATCACTACCTTGTGCTTACTACTAATATCTGCTATCTCCTTACATATTTGCTCTTCCAATTCTCGCTCCCCATTTGGCGGTCTATAATACACCCCTAAAAGTGTTGCTACACCGTTCCCACTTCTCAGTTCCACCCAAATATCCTCCCTAGACGAGCCCTCTAATCTATCCTGCCAAAGCACTGCTGTAATATCCTCTCTGACAAGCAATGCAACACCTCCACCTCTGGTCCCTCCAATTCTATCACACCTGAAGCAACAAAATCCTGGAATATTTAGTTTCCAATCACAGCCCTCCTGCAACCATGTTTCACTGATTGCCACAACATCATATTTCCAGGTGTCAATCCAGGCTCCAAGTTCATCCACCTTTCTTACAATGCTCCTAGCATTAAAATATACACACTTTAGAAACCCACCATCCCTTATTCTCTGTCTATTATCTTTTTCCTCTTTCTCGCCTACATTTTGGGTCCGAGTGCTTCCCTTCTCTGCCTCTTGCCCCACACCCTGTCCCCTAGCCCCCTCTACCCGAGTCACTCCCCCCAGCCTTTTTAGTTTAAAGTCTCCCCAGTAGCCTTTGCAAATCTCCCTGCCAGGATATGTCATGTTGTCACTTGCGGGCGGAGCACCAAGGCAAATTCCTTGTATGTGAATACTTGGCCAATAAACCTATTGATTGATTGATTGATTGATTCATTCATTCATCCATTCATTCATTCATCTGTGGAATTATTTGCCACAGATGGCTGTGGGGGCCATTTCTAAGGCAGAGATTGATTCTTGATTAGCACATGTGTCAGGGGTTATGGGGAGAAGGCAGGAGAATATGGCAAAGAAGAAAATAAAGATCTGCCATGATTAAGTGGCAGAGTAGTCTTGTCGGGCCGAATGGCGTAATTCTGTTCCTATCACTTATGAACTTATTTGATCTTCCTGCACCTCGCATGGAACGGGACTCGATCAGGATAGACCATCTCGTTAGGGTGGGCGTGGAGAGCAAACACCCACATATACATGAGATGACCCACATATACACATATACACGAGTATCCCTCGCTTCCCTTTTCCATCACCTGCAACTGGTTTGTGGCTGCCACGAGGACAGTTCCTTCAAGGCCCAACATCCCTCTCGATGTATCTTCTCACAGCTACTAACAGGATTGGAACAGGATCACTTCAGACCGTGATCTAGTAGAATATGGCAGTAGTGCTGTTTTCTAAATGTTTTTTGGCTAATTTAGTTTAGTTTAGTTTAGAGATAATGTGAAAACAGGCTATTTGGTCCACCGAGTGCGTTCTATTCCAGTACACCAACACTACCCTACACACCAGGGAGCATTTACAATCTTTACTGAAGCCAATTAACCCTCAAACCTGTACATCTTTGAAGTGTGTGAGGAAACTGGAGCAGCCAGAGAAAACCCACGGCGTCACAAGGAGAACGTACAAACTCCGTACAGACAGCAACGATAGTCAGGATCGAACCTGGTCTCTGACCCAACTCTACTGTTACATCGCCGTGTTGCCCTCAGAAAGCCTCTTGATTTTTTTTGTAGGTGACCCCATTGTCCACTTGCACTTTAGTCACCACGTATAGCATACCAAATAGAGACTGAAGTCCGATTCTCGGTATTAACTGGATAAAACAAGCAAATGCAAAGGGATCTGAACTGTAAGGTATTAAAGAAGGAACTGCAGATGCTGGAGAATCGAGGGTACACAAAAGGCTGGAGAAACTCAGCGGGTGCAGCAGCATCTAAGGAGCGAAGGAGATAGGCGACGTTTCGGGTCGAGACCCTTCTTCCTGTAAGGTATATTTGTTGAAAAATGATTTATGTGTTAAAAAAACACAAGCACGTATATCATCACTTCTTTTTTTCTTTCTTATTTGTCTTTTGATTTCTCTATTCCTTTCTTATTTCTTTTACTTACTCACTGTTTGGCTACACCATTTTGGTAGTCTAGGGGTTCTATCCTTTCTTTTCTCTTAACTATAGCTAAAAGTCAAAATGGAAGCTGTACAACAACTGTATTATGTCATATGCCATTGGTTATATTTCTGTACACTTGCTTCTAATAAATAAAAATATAAAAAATTAAAAAAAAACACAAGCATTTTGGCAAAAGTAAAAATGAAGGTGTGGTTGAATTATCACTACCTTAGAGTAGAGTAAGGGTGCCAGCAGAGTAGGGCACGGTGATTCACTGGCGCCAGAAACCCGGGTTCGATCCTGACCACGGGTGCTGTCTGTACGGAGTTTGTACGTTCTCCATGTGACCACGTAGGCTTTCTCTGGGTGCTCCGGTTTCCTCCCACACTCTAAAGACGTGCAGGTTTGCAGTTAATTGGCTTCGCTAAGTTGTAAAAATTGTCCCTAGTGCTTAGTAGCTTAGTGTATGGGGCGATCACTGGTCGGCGCGGACTTGGTGGGCCGAAGGGCCTGTTTCAGCGCTGTATCTCTAAAGTCTAAAGTAAATAGACAATGGTGATGGTGTTACTGGCTTTCTTTCAAAGGGAATCAAAGGATGAACCATTAATAAGCATTGCAGGACCGTTTCAGAAATATTTGCTGATTCGTACACAAGACACAAAGCCAGAGGTACAGCAAATGCTGCTGAAAAAGACTGTCTTTCTTGCAAAACTATTACTGTTTAAATGAGGAACCATAGTCACCAAGGGATTCTGAGTTATAAAGCATAAAATAAAACTGACTTCATCCATTTCACCACCAACTTCCATCCGGCACTCAAATACACTTGGACCATTTCCGACATTTCCCTACCATTCCTTGACCTCACCATCCCTATTGCAGGTGATACACTCCTGACCGACATCCACTACAAACCAACTGACTCCCACAGCTACCTGGACTACTCTTCCTCCCACCCTGCTTCCTGTAAGGACTCCATCCCCCATTCCCAATTCCTCCGTCTACGCCGCATCTGCTCCCAGGATGAGGTGTTCCACACGTCATCACAAATGGCCTCATTCTTCAGAGAACGGGGATTCCCCTCCCCCACTATTGATGAGGCTCGCACCAGGGTCTCCTCCATACCCCGCAACACTGCCCTCTCTCCCCTTTCCCCCACTCGCAAACAGGGCAGAGTCCCCCTGGTCCTCACCTTTCACCCCACCAGCCGGCAAATACAACAGATAGTCCTCCGCCAGTTTCGCCACCTCCAACATGACCCATCCACTCGCCACATCTTCCCATCTCCCCCCCTGTCTGCCTTCCGCAAAGACCGCTCCCTCCGCAACTCCCTTGTCAATTCTTCCCTCCCCTCCCACTTTCCCTTGCAACCGCAAGAAATGCAACACTTGTCCCTTCACCTCCCCCCTCCACTCCTTTCAGGGACCCAAGCAGTCCTTCCAGGTCCGACAGAGGTTCACCTGCACCTCCTCCAACCTCATCTACTGCATCCGCTGCTCCAGATGCCAGATGATCTATATCGGTGAGACCAAGCGGAGGCTTGGCAATCGTTTCGCTGAACACCTCCGCTCGGTCCGCAATAACCAAGCCGACCTCCCGGTGGCTCAGCACTTCTACTCCCCCTCCCATTCCGTATCCGACCTCTCGGTCCTGGGCCTCCTCCACGGCCAGAGTGAGCAACACCGCAAGTTGGAGGAACAGCACCTCATATTCCGCTTGGGGAGTCTGCATCCTCTGGGCTTGAACATTGAATTTTCTCAATTCTGTTAACCCTTGCTGTCTCCTCCCCTTCCCACCTCTCCCTCAGCCCTCGGGCCCTGGCATTCCCTCTATCTCTATCTCCCTCCCCCACCCTAGTCGCACTAGCTTCTCATTTTCACACCACAAACAGCTTACAATGGCTTGTCCCCTTTATCATCGATACTTTTTTGCATATCGTTCATTCATTGTTCTTTATCTCTCCACATCACCGTCTATATCTCTCGTTTCCCTGATCCCTGACCAGTCTGAAGAAGGGTCTCGACCCGAAACGTCGCCTATCTCCTTCGCTCCTTAGATGCTGCTGCACCCGCTGAGTTTCTCCAGCCTTTTGTGTACCCTCGATTCTCCAGCATCTGCAGTTCCTTCTTTAACAAATAATATTGAAATGCTTTATGTGTGAAGTAGCTCACACACAAGTTAAGGTCATATAGCTCAAGCTAATACCCGTGGGAGTTGGGTTGAGAAACCAACTGCAAACTGCTAATTAGAGAACAAGATTGGAAGATTTTCAAGAGCTGCTTGTCTCTTGCGAATGATGATGAACTCATGCTGGGAGCACAGTATGAGGAAGAACAGAGGCTATGAAAAACGTGACAAAGTATGTGGACAATATTCCAGGTCTACGCAGTTCTTATCTGTTATCAGGCAACTGAACCATCTTACCAACAACTAAAGAGCAGTCCTAAACTACTATCTACCTGATTGCAGTGCCTCCGACTCTCTTTGATCAGACTTTACTCTCGCACTAACAAGTTATTCCCTTTGGTAGACAAAAGTGCTGGAGAAACTCAGCGGGTGCAGCAGCGAAGGAAATAGGCAACGTTTCGGGCCAAAACCCTTCTTCAGACTGAGGGTGGGGGGGAGAAGAAAGGAAAAAGGAAGAGGAGGAACCCGAGGGCTGAGGGAGAGCTGAGAAGGAGAGGAGACAGCAAGGGCTACTGGAAATTAGCGGCATAAACATTGAATTCTCCAATTTCCGGTAGCCCTTGCTGTCTCCTCCCCTTCTCAGCTCTCCCTCAGCCCTCGGGTTCCTCCACTTCCTTTTTCCTTTCTTCTCCCCGCCCCCCACCCTCCATCAGTCTGAAGAAGGGTTTTGGCCCAAAATGTTGCCTATTTCCTTCGCTCCATAGATGCTGCCTCACCCGCTGAGTTTCTCCAGCATTTTTGTCTACCTTCGATTTTCCAGCATCTGCAGTTCCTTCTTAAACAACATGTTATTCCCATTAGCATGTATCTGTACACTGTGGATGGCTCGATTGTAATCATGTATTGTCTTTCCATTGACTGATTAGCACGCAACAAATTAACACGCATTCACTGCTCATTGGTACACATGAAAATAAAATAAACTTAAAACTCTTAATGACCGGGGAACTTTTTACCTTCAGACCCATGGACCACAAAACACGATCGCTTCGCCGAACACCTCCGCTCGGTCCGCAATAACCAACCCGACCTCCCGGTGGCTCAGCACTTCAACTCCCCCTCCCATTCCACATCCGACCTCTCGGTCCTGGGCCTCCTCCACGGCCAGAGTGAGCAACACCGCAAGCTGGAGGAACAGCACCTCATATTCCGCTTGGGGAGTCTGCATCCTTTGGGCTTGAATATTGAATTTTCTCAATTCTGTTAACCCTTGCTGTCTCCTCCCCTTCCCACCTCTCCCTCAGCCCTCGGGCCCTGACATTCCCTCTATCTCTATCTCCCTCCCCCACCCCAGTCGCACCAGCTTCTCATTTTCACACCACAAACAGCTTACAATGGCTTGTTCCCTTTATCACCGATACTTTTTTGCATATCTTTCACTCATTGTTCCTTATCTCTCCACATCACCGTCTATATCTCTCGTTTCCCTGATCCCTGACCAGTCTGAGGAAGGGTCTCGACCCGAAACGTCGCCTATCTCCTTCGCTTTAGATGCTGCTGCCAGCTTTTTGTGTACCCTCGATTCTCCAGCATCTGCAGTTCCTTCTTTAAAACAAAGTTGTCACCTGCTTGACCAAAATCCAGGACAGGTGTGAAAACATCAGTGTTCATTGTGAGACAACCTGCCAAGCAAACCTCATTGCCCAGGCTTGCCTGTAAAGAATGGATATTTGGGTGAGGTAATGGAGGCAACCACGCTCAAAGAACTTTGCCACAAAAGGAGCCCATTTCCAAGAGGTGTTCAATTTTGTTTACTTCCGTATGCCCTGCATAAAGCATTTTGCTTTGACAGCACATCTACTGTTTGTTCAGCGACTTGTGTTTTCTAAAACCTCATTGACTGGGTCAAATTTGTATGTGATAAATCTTCTAAACAGTCTGTATGGGATAGGTCAGTTTGAACTTTTGGCAATTAAAGAAAAAGTTGATAATGATTTTGTATCCCCTTGACATCAGATGTAGCAAAGCAGTAAAAGAGCAGCATTCTGCAATAGCAAGGGGTACACAAAAGGCTGGAGAAACTCAGCGGGTGCAGCAGCATCTAAGGAGCGAAGGGGATAGGCGACGTTTCGGGTCGAGACCCTTCTTCAGACTTCTGCAATAACAATCTGTTCTGAAAAACGGGGGAAGGGAGAGTGAAGGGCCTGTCCCACTTGGGCAACCTAATTGGCGAGTTTAGAAGAGTTTAGTAGAGTTTGAAAAAATGACATGGTGAAGACCTCCTTCGACTGTGTAGAAGACCTCCTTCCACCTCCTTCAACTATGTTGAAGACTGGCTGTGACTAGCTACGACTAACTTTCTGAAAAATTGTGGAGAGTGAAGACGACCTCCTTCGACCTCCCTTCGACTGTGATGAAGACTATCTACGACTACCTTCGACTACCTGGATTACCTACGACTAACATGCCGACCTACTACGACCTACTTCGACTAAACATACGAGTAAAAAAAGTATCGATTTTTTCCATGGCGACCTTTTTTTACTCGCGGGCATTTTTCAACATGTTGAAAAATACGCCGCGACCTAGCTGAGGCCTCGAGTAAGCGGGGACTACTCTCGAGCATGAAGAAGAGTTACAAAGACCTCCTAGGACCTCGTGTCGACCATGCTGCGAGTATGAGTCGAGGGCAAACTCGCCAGAACTCGCGGATTAGGTCGCCCAAGTGAGACAGCTCCTTTCGAAAGAATTACCATGCAACAGACTGGTATTTAATGCCTCTGGGGAGGCACCTTCCAATAAGAAGATCTAAATTTCAGCATCTCTGGTGCCAAGGAGGCTAGTGATAGACTTCAGGAAGAATGGTGGAGTACATGTCCCCACCATCATCAGTGGTTGCGAAGTGGAAGTGAATGGCAGCTTCACGTTCCTGGTGTTCAAGCACGTTGATGCGGCAAGCAAGCAGGCACAACAACGCCTCTACTTCCTGAGAAAAACTCAGCTCGTCCTCAATGACTCTTACAAACTTCTACCAACGTATCGTGGAAAGCATGCTGCTCGTTAGCATCACAGTTTGGCTTAGGAACCGCTCTGCCCAAGGTGCAAGCAACTGCAGAGAGTTGTGGATGTAGCCCAGTCCATCACACAGCCCTGGCTCCTCACCATTGACTCCATCTACACTTCACGCTGCCTCAACGAAGCAGCCAACATAATCAAAGACTTGTCTTACCCCGGTCATTCCTTCTCCCTGCTCTGGTTGGGCTGAAGGTACAGAAGCTTGAAAGCGTGCACCATCAGGAACAGCTTCTTCCCCTCTGTTATCAGGCTTCTGAACGGCCCTTCCATAAGCTAGGGCACTGTCCGATTCACCTCTACCCCATTGCGGACATTGGACTCTGTCTGTGGGACTGGTGCGCTACAATGCTGAGAACTATATTCTGCGCTCTGTATCTCCCCCTTTGCTCTACCTGTTGTACTGGAGTTTGGCATGAATGTATTTATGTATCGTGCGTCTGATTTGTTGAACAGAATGCAAAACAAAACTTTTCAATGTGCCTTGGTACGTGTGACAATAGTAAAGCTAGAATAGGGGAAGTTTTTTCACACAGACTGGTGCGTGTCTGGAGCACACTATGTGCAGTGGTGGATCCAGATTCGACAGTGATATTTAAGAGGCTTTTAGATAGGCGCATATATATGCAGGGAATGGAAGGGTCACGGCGGCACAGCGGCAGAGTTGCTGCCTTACAGCGAATGCAGCGCCGGAGACCCGGGTTCCATCCCGACTACGGGTGCCGTCTGTACGGAGTTTGTACCTTCTCCCCGTGATCTGCGTGGGTTTTCTCCGAGAACTTTGGTTTCCTCCCACACTCCAAAGACGTACAGGTTTGTAGGTCAATTGGCTTGTTTGATTGGCTTGGTAAAAATGTTAAATTGTCCAAGTTGGCGATATGCAGAGTACTGCCCTGCCGACTGCAACATTCAGAAGGTTCAGAAGGAAGGATATGCTGGCAGACGGCGTTAGTTTAAGTAGGCATCATATTCAGTACAGATATCGTGGGCTGAAGGGGCTGTCCCCGTGCTGTGCTGTTCTCTCCTCTCTGTGATCATAACCCAGTAAACAGATTTTAGAGTTTAGAAAAGATAAACATTGACAAGGATATCAGAGAAAAGTATTTTTCAAAATAGTGCCAAGGGAACCTTAAGTCTACCTAAGCGAGCATGATAGGGCTCCAGTTCAAAGTTTCATTTAAATGACACACCTCCAATAACACAGCATTCCCTCAATACCCATCCCCACAGTGTGATTTGCAATCCACATTCTGTTTAAACGGCAAACGTGGTGCCTCTGATACACAGTTGCCAACTTCATGATGGAAGACCATCTCTCCCTGAACTCTGTACTTGAACCTCTGCCATCTATTCTCTGAACAGTACGGAAACGATTCCAATCAGCCTCATACATCACGTTCACCAAGGCACTGGTGCACTAAACCAAACTGATTTCCTTGCACTTTGGACTGCTGATTGTGTCCAGCTTCGTGGGCAAGCTCTTGCCTGCTTTTGCTTTACCCATCTAATTGCAGCCAGAATGTGACTCCATCTTATCACCTAAATACGAAGACATCAGACGCAGCAGATGCTGGGAGCTTGACAATAGACAACAGGTGCAGGAGTAGACCATTCAGCCCTTCGAGCCAGCACCGCCATTCAATGTGATCATGGCTGATCATCCCCAATCAGTACCCCGTTCCTGCCTTCTCCCCATATCCCCTGACTCCGCTATCTTTAAGAGCCCTATCTAGCTCTCTCTTGAAAGTATCCAGAAAACCAGCCTCCATCGTCCTCTGAGGCAGAGAATTCCACAGACTCACAACTCTCTCTGTGAGAAAAAGTGTTTCCTCCTCTCCGTTCTAAATGGCTTACCCCTTATTCTTAAACTGTGGTTCCTGGTTCTGGACTCCCCCGACATTGGGGACACGTTTCTTGAGCCAAACAGAGGGGTGGAGGATTGCAACCTTCACGTGGTCCGCCCTGTTTCGACTAATGCAATCAACTCGACGTGCACAAACGGAAGATCAAACAGAACAAGTTGTCCAACAACTTTAGGCTGTGCACGCCACACGGAAGAAGAAGAAGAAGCAAAACAGAAAGTGCTGGAGGAACTCAGCGGGTCAGGCAGCATCTGTGAGGGAATGGACAGACATTTTGGGTTGGGACCCTTCTTCGACTGATATGAGCTGTATCCACCTATCACTTGCCAGGCTTTGTCTCACCCCCACTTCTTTTTTTCCAGTTTTCTCTCCCTTATCACAATCAGTCTGAAGAAATGTCCCGATCTGAAACATCGCCTGTCCATTCCCTCCACAGCAGATGCTACCTGATCCACTGAGTTACTCCAGCACTTTGTATTACCTCAAGAATCAGTTCTTCCCGCACCGTTTTCTCATCCGCGTGCTTCTCCCACAAGTTGCTACCTACAAGCAGTCAGTTTCCAGACGACTACAGCTCTACCTCTCCTGCTCCCTTATTGAAAATGCAGTTCCAGTCTCACGTAGTGTGACCTTCCATGTCCTGCAGCTAAAACATGGCATTCACCAATTTATGTTGGTCCTCATCTTCTTGACTACTCTTAATTCTGTGCATTTGCCTCAAACATGTATGCCTTGGAATTCAGCTAAGCTAACCATATCATCTAGTATTAAAAAGCATGGCTCTGATTCAATCCATTTGGGTTTTTGCAAACCTCATTCATTGTTACAACACTGCCCAAGCTCACCACTCCATCATCTGTCCAATGTCAACACATGCACATTACTACATCTCAGACTTAGTGGATGCAAATAAGGACAGGTTTTGACCATATTGTGGCGGCTCCCAAGGGTCGGGCCATCCCAACTACCAAACCCCTCGGCATGGGAAGGGTTGAGTCCAGAGGCGGCCCTTAGCTAGAGGGATAAAAGGCAAGGGTTGTACGCCCGCCAGTGCGTTTCGTGCCTCCGGTTCGGGGGGGGGGGGGGGGGGGGGGGGTCCTGTGGCGGCTCTCAAGGGTCGGGCCATCCGAACTACCAAACCCTTCGGCACGGGAATGGTTGAATCCAGAGGCGGCCTTAGCTAGAGGGATAAAAGGCAAGGGTTTGGGTTCCATCTTCCTCTTGCGGACTTCTCTGATGACAAGAAGGACATTATTAAAAGTACCTCCCGAAACACCTGGCTCCTCGCTTTCATTTCAGGACTTTCGCTCCACAATATCGTTGTTATTCAATGCATTCATCGTATTATTAGCATGTGCAACTTATTTTTAAAGTGTAGATGCTGTCAGAGCAAAGAGTTCCAATACTGAACCGGCCTTTTCCTCACACAAACCACTAGGCAGCGACCGAAATCTGGTATAAAAACAGACAATTCTGGAAAAAGGTCGGATACTAGCATCTGTGGAAAGAGAAAATGTTAAGGTTTCAGGTCTGAAGAAGGGTCTCGACCTGAAACGTCACCCATTCCTTCTCTCAAGAGATGCTGCCTGTCCCGCTGAGTTACTCCAGCATTTTGTCTCTAAATTCTATTTATGGTTTCAGTTTTGGGAGCCTTCCCATTAGTGGATTTTTTGAGGATGTAACTAGGAAAATGGACAAGGGAGAGCCAGTGGAGGTAGTGTACCTGGACTTTCAGAAAGCGTTTGATAAGGGCCCACATAGGAGATTAGTGGGCAAAATTAGGGCACATGGTATTGGGGGTAGAGTGCTGACATGGCTAGAGAAGTGGTTGGCAGACAGGAAACAAAGAGTAGGGATTAACGGGTCCCTTTCAGAATGGCAGGCAGTGACTAGTGAGGTACCGCAAGGCTCGGTGCTGGTAGCGCAGCTATGTACAATATATATTAATGATTTAGATGAAGGGATTAAAAGTAACATTTGTAAATTTGCAGATGACACAAAGCTGGGTGGCAGTGTGAACTGTGAGGAGGATGCTATGAGACTACAGGGTGACTTGGACAGGTTGGGTGAGTGGGCTGATGCATGGCAGATGAAGTTTAATGTGGATAGATGTGGGGTTATCCACTTTGGTAGCAAAAACAGGAAGGCAGATTATTATCTAAATGGAGTCAAGTTGGGAAAAGGGGATGTACAACAGGATCTGGGGCTCCTTGTTCACCAGTCAATGAAAGTAAGCATCCAGGTACAGCAGGCAGTGAAGAAAGCAAATGGCATGTTGGCCTTCATAACAAGAGGAGTTGCATACAGGAGCAAAGAGGTAATTCCACAGTTGTACAGGGCCTTAGTGAGACCACACCTGTGGTATTGTATGCAGTTTTGGTCCCCGAATTTGAGGAAGGGCATTCTTGTTATTGAGGGAGTGCAGCGTAGGTTTACCAGGTTAATTCCCGGGATGGCGGGGCTGTCATATGTTGATAGAATGGAGCGGCTGGGCTTGTACACTCTGGAATTTAGGATGAGAGGGGGTCTTATTGAACCTTAAGATTATTAAGGGTTAGAGGCAGGAAACATGTTCCCGATGTTGGGGGAGTCCAGACCAGGGGCCACAGTTTAAGTATGAGAGGTAAGCCATTTAGAACGGAGACGAGGACAAACTTTTTCACACAGAGAGTTGTGAGTCTGTAGAATTCTCTGCCTCAGAGGGCGGTGGAGGCCAATTGTCTGGATGCTTTCACGAGAGAGCTAGACAGAGCTCTTAAAGATAGCGGAGTCAGGGGATATGGGGAGAAGGTAGGAATGGGGTACTGATTGTGGATGATCAGCCATGATCACATTGAATGACGGTGCTGGTTCGAGGGGCCGAATGGCCTACCCCTGCACCTATGTCTATTGTCTAACTGGGAAAGAGGGAATATCTAAATCTTGTATTAAGGTTATTTTTTTAACTCCTTATGGACAGTAAAGAATTAAAGAGATCGATACTAATCAAAATAGACAAATTGCTTCTCCTTGCCTGTTTGGCTCTCAGTGTGTTCTCCTTTTTTGGCAGTCTGAAGCAGTTCTGAGAACATGCCTTTGTGTGAGTTAATGTGGGGCGGACATATACACAAAATATCTCCCCCACCCCGGACTCTCGCATATATCTCTCTAAGCACGCATAGGCAGCGGAAGAGTTATGTGCAGTGGATTAAATAATAATCACATTTGCCGTTCTGGCACCCCAGGGAAAGGATGCTGTTATAGGAATTCATGAATTATGAACCATTTGCACTTCTGAGAAAGTGTGCTCATCTCATTGTCAGTCAGATACCTTTCCTTTTAGACACTTAAATGGATCAATGATTGAAAAGGTGGAGGGGAATGGATAGCTGACTGTCCACTTCGAAGCAGCTATGCAGCTTAAAATCACATTTAAAAGCCCGATAAGAGTCAAATCAATGTTTTATGTGGGATTAAAATATAGTCAGGGAGGGAGAGATATTGCACAGTTCCATGTTGCAATAGGTAGATGATTTATGTGGAGACCCATCAGTACGATGGCAACTGAAGTACTTCTCAATACTTGTGGCTGGCTTGTTAAGTGGTCCCTGCATCACTCCCATAACCGGCGTCATACCGTAAAGGGGACATTTTTCAAAAGTGAAGTTACATCAATAAAATCTGGTAGCTGAATTGGAAATGCAAACAAATAGTTTCCCTTCAGAATATTTTCTTCAAAAAGTTCCAAATGCGGCAAAAAGATGTTCTAAGCCAGCCACTTGACAGTTTTTGGTTTATGGCTCTTAGAGAAGCAAGCCCCTTCCTGCGGAAAAAAAAAGCTAGACCTGATGATGATATACCCTTCTAATGAAGGGTTTATGGCCTCTTTTACACCTCATTTAATTTGAAGGGTCCCAATGGCGAGTGGCTTTAAATGTGTGCAGGCAGTAGCCTCCATTGACAAAGTTAACCCCTTTGGTGTTGTAACGTTTAGCTACATCAATAAAGAGGAGGGGAAGATAGTGATGTTTTGAGCTACCAGCAAAAGCAATCAAAACATGACTCGGATTGTTTTAATTGTAACCAGAGAAGAATTGGAGCAGGAAGATGGCAAGATTTTTATTAATAAACAGTTAAAAATATAGGCAGCTTTTCCCTGAAAATGGACCTCATCGGTTTCTCTGAAGCAACTTTAAACTACCGTTATAAAACGAAACACCAAAGGTTGAATTTAATGTATCCTGAACGATCTAAATTGAATTACTCATAGGAGAAAATTTGAGCCAAATCGCTCTTGCATAAAAAATTGTCACCTGTTAGATTGTAAAATCCTGCAATGGTTCCATGAGCACATACAAACAAGGCCAGGAATTCCATTATAAAACAATTTAATTTTTATTTACATGAATGTTATTTTTCCTCCGGAGTGGAGAACAATGGCAATAATTTTTGAGTCATTTGCAAGCCTTGTGGGCTGATGTCTGATTTCACATTTCGGATGCAACGACTGTTGTTCCCAGTGCAACTAACGTTCCTTTTGGAGCAGGGCCGGATTTAGATGAAGAGAGGCCCTAAGCTGTTCCACTTGTGAGGCCCCTCCCAATCGTCCACGACTAGAGGAAGATGGTCCACCAGATTGACACCGATTTGCAGCCGAGCGTGGCCAATGAGATAAGGGGATGGAAAGTGGTGCTTTATTTATTTATTTATTTATTTATTGCCAGTGCTGGTGTCGAGTTATCGGCTTAAAACACTATTATTCTGAAATGGAGGGCAAGGAAAATTACTGAAGGGTTGTTTAGAGACTACAGTGCGTTGTGACAGCATATGTAAGAAAGGCCTATGACAGTGTCAAACATATTATACACCTTGCAGGGCTCTCACTTAATTTTTTTTCTCTGTTGCCAGCCGGGCAACCCTGGCAGCTTTTTAAGTTGCCTAATGACAGTTTAGGTGTCATTTAAGATGGCTTGCATGTCGCGTGCGATAATGTGCTCGGACAAAGTGCACCAGTCAGAATTATGCTCAATGAAGCATTCACAAATAATTTGAAGCATTATTTTTGCTTCAAATAAAGTCACAAACTAAACATATTCACCAATCAAGGCATGATATATACCACAATGACAGGCAGCAAAATGATAATACAGTATCTCATCTCTTTTTACACGTTGCAATGAATGCAATTTCTATTATTTCTTTCCACTTCCAAACAAAAATGTGGTTGGATTATTCAGTGTATGATCAATCTCGGTGAGACCAAGCGCAGGCTTGGCGATCGCTTCACACAACACCTCCACTCAGTTCGCAATAACCAACCTGATCTCCCGGTGGCTCAACACTTCAACTCCCCCTCCCATTCTGAATCCGACCTTTCTGTCCTAGGCCTCCTCCATGGCCAGAGTGAGGCCCACCGCATATTGGAGGAGCAGCACCTCATATTTTGCTTGGGTAGTTTACACCCCAGTGGTATGAACATTGGCTTCTCTAATTTCAGGTAGTCCTTGCTTTCTCCCTCCTTCCCCTCCCATTTCCTGCTCTCCCACAGCCCACTGTCTCTGCCGCTTCCTTTCTTTTTCTTGTCCCCCCCCCCGACATCAATCTGAAGAATGGCCTCTACCCGAAACGTCGCCTAATCCTTCGCTCCATTGATGCTGCCTTTCCCGCTGATTTTCTCCAGCTTTTTTGTCTACCAATGGAATCCCACCACTGGCCACATCTTCCAATCTCCTCCCGTTTTGGCTTTCCGCAGAGACCACTCCCTCCGTAACTCCCTGGTCAATTCATCCCTTCCCACCCAAACCACTCCCTCTCCTGGCACTTTCCCTTGCAACTGCAGGAAATGCTACACTTGTCACTTTACCTCCCCCCTTGACTCCATTCAAGGACCCACGCAGTCTTTCCAGATGCGGCAGAGGTTCACCTGCACCTCCTCCAACCTCATCTATTGCATCCGCTGCTCTAGCTGTCAGCTGCTGTACCAAGACCAAGCGCAGGCTTGGCAATCACTTTGCCCAACACCTCTGCTCGTTTCGCAATACACGGCCCGGCTTCGGCGCTCCGGCGGCTCCGGCGGCTCTCCAGCGGCTCTCCAGCTTCGGCGCTCCGGCGGCTCTGGCGGCTCTCCAGCGGCTCTCCAGCAGGTGCTCCAGCGGCGGCTCGGCTCCGGCGGCTCAGGAGCGGCTCTCCAGCAGGTGCTCCAGCGGCGGCCCGGCTTCAGAGCTCCGGCGGCTCCAGCGTTCCCCTGGTCGATCCTGGCTGGGGGCTGTGGTGGTGTTCCGGCGTTCCGGCGGCGGTGGCGGCCTGGCTTCGGAGGCTCGGCCGCGGGCCTGGTGGACGATGACATCGAAGGCCTGGATTGCCTCAGTACAGAGGGGGAACAAGTAGGGGAAAATGACAAAGACTTTAAGACTTTTGCCTTCCACCACAGTGAGGAGGTGCTTGGTGAACTCACTGTGGTGGATGTTAAATTATGTGTTTATTGTGTGTTTTGTTTTAATTTATTACATGTTATGACTGCAAGGTAACAAATTTCGTTCAGACCGAAAGGTCTGAATGACAATAAAGGAATTCAATTCAATTCAATTCAATTCAATTCAATAACCAACCTGACCTCCCGGTGGCTCAACACTTCAACTCCCCCTCCCATTCCAAATCCGATCTTTCTGTCCGGGGCCTCTCCCATGGCCAGAGTGAGGCCCACTGTAAATTGGAGGAGCAGCACCTCATATTTCGATTGGGCAGTTTACACCCCAGCGGTGTGAACATTGACTTCTCCAATTTCAGGTAGTCCCTGCTTTCTCCTCCCCTTCCCAGCTCTCCTACTCAGCCCACTGTCTCCGCCTCTTCCTTTCTTCTTCCCGTCCCCCCCACCCTCACATCAGTCTGAAGAAGGGTCTCGACCCAAAACGTTGCCTATTTCCTACGCTCCATTGATGCTGCCTCACCCGCTGGGTTTCTCCAGCATTTTTGGCTACCCATTCACACAAGTTCTGTTATCCCACTTTCCTCACCCACTCCCTACACATTAGGGGCAATTTTACAGAGACAAGTTAACCTACAAAGCCAATGCATCTTTGGGATGTGGGAGGAAACCCACACGCTTGCAGGGAGAATGTGCAAATTCAACACAGACAGTGCCCGAGGACAGGATCAAACACAGATCTCTGGCATGTGAGGCAGCAAGTCTACCAGCTGTACCACTATATTTTGTTTTCCAACACACAAAAAATTATACATTGATAACTTTGGTTATTAAAAATTGAAAATATCCATTTTCAGTCTTAAATCTCCAAGTGTCGCTATGTCCCCCTTTACAGCTCCTGTATGTTTTAATTCAGTTCAAGACTATGGGGCAGTATATTGGCCATAAAGTTGCTGCCTAAATGTGCCGGAGACCCGGAATTGATCCTGAATATTGGTGCTGTATGTATGGAGTTTGCTCCTTTTCCCTTTGATCGCATGGGTTTTCTCTTGTTTCCTTCCATATTCCAAAGGTGTGCAGGAACCTATTTCAGACCCAACACAAGAGATTGTCCAGTGATTCCGTCTGACCTGTTGAGTTACTCCAGCTTTTTGTGTCTATCTTCAGTTTAAACCAGCATCTGCAGTTCCTTCCTACACACACGATACTATACGATAGAACTTTATTAATGCCAGGAGGGAAATTGTGTGTGTGGGTATGTATAATTACACACACATCATATATATAATATATATATATATATATATATATATATATATATATAGTTATATATTCATATGTAAATATACACCGTTTTGTTTTCTCATTTATAACATTGTTTACGGAGTACTATGTTTACATATTCTGTTGTGCTGCTGCAAGTAAGGATTTCATTGTTCTAACTGGGAAGTGAGAGAATAAAACACTCTTGACTAACGTCGCTAATGCGTGGGATAGAACTAGTGAACGGGTGATCGGTGGTCGGCGTGGACTCGGTGGGCCGAAGGGCCTGTTTCCACGCTGTATCTTTAAATTAAACTAAAAACACTAAAACCAGAGGGAGTCTAAAGAAGGACCTCTACCCGAAACGTCACCCAATTTCTACTATCCAGAGTTGCTGGCTGCTCCATGGAGTTCCCCCGCACAATTAAAGCATGGAATAGTCTTCACCCTACCATAGTCAACCGACCAGACACAGCTAATTTTAAGGTAGCTCTTTTTTCCTCAAGAACCCTTTTTTGCTTAAGTCCAAGTCAAGAGTCAAGAGAGTTTATTGTCATGTGTCCCAGATAGGACAATTAAATTCTTGCTTGCTGCAGCACAACAGAATATGTAAACATAATACAGAACAGGAGATAAAGGTTCAGTGTGTTTATATACCATAGACCATATATATACACAATAAATAAACAGATAAAGTGCAATAGGCTGCTATTGTTCAGAGTTTGGAGTTTGGTGATGGACCCTCCACCATCTCCAGTTTAAATTCCAATTAGAATATTTTTGGAGACCAGGAAACCAGAAGCAAGAGTTACTCCAGAGAGTTACTCCAGCTCCAGGGAGTGATTCTGCGTTGGTTTTCAGCGGTCGTGGCGAGGCGGCGACCGGACAGCAATGGCGGCCAGATCTCCCACAATTCAAAGCAAGGGAGAAAGTGCGCAGCGCCGACCAGTTGCCGTGGCAGTGCGCATGTGCAGGGCAGCCGATTATGTGCTGGCCATGGTTGTGCGCATGTGCAGGGGGGAGGATGTGCTGGCCGGAGCACGCGCATGTACAAATCAGCCGGCCATGCCGGCAGATGAGGAGCGAGCGGAGAGCGGAGACCCGGCGGCATGGACATGGATACGGATGGCGGGTGGAGACGGAGAGTGACGGAGAGAAAGAGTGACAGAGAGAGAGAGAGAGACACCCTGTTGAAAGGCAGGTGTCCTACCTTGGCCGGAGGCCCCCTAGATTTCGAGGCCCTAGGCGTGAGCCTATGAAGCCTAGTGGTAAATCCGGTTCTGTTTTGGTGTGATGTGGAAGAACTCGGACTACACTGTCCCTCGTGCATCTCCTGGACCAACTTAGTTTAGTTTAGTTTAGAGATACAGCGCGGAAACAGGCCCTTCGGCCCACCGGGTTCGCGCCAACCAGCGATCCCCATACATTAACACTCCTACACCCACTTTGGACCATTTTAACATTTCAAGTCAAGTCAAGTCAAGGCAAGAGAGTTTATTGTCATGTGTCCCAGATAGGACAATGAAATTCTTGCTTGCAGCAGCACAACAGAATATTGCAGGCATAAATACAGATCAGATCAGTGTGTCCATATACCATAGAATATATATATACACACATCAATAAACAGATGAAGTGCAAAAGGCTGTTATAGTTCAGAGTTTGTTTGAAGTTGAGTTTAATAGTCTGATGGCTGTGGGGAAGCAGCTATTCCTGAACCTGGATGTTGCAGATTTCAGGCTCCTGTACCTTCTACCTGATGGCAGCGGAGAGATGAGTGTGTGGCCAGGATGGTGTGGGTCCTTGATGATGCTGGCACCGTTTTTGAGGCAGCGACTGCGATAGATCCCCTCGATGGTGGGGAGGTCAGAGCCGATGATGGATTGGGCGGTGCTTATAACTTTTTGCAGCCTTTTCTGCTCCAGGGCGCTCAAGTTGCCGACCCAGGCCACAATGCAACCGGTCAGCATGCTCTCTACTGTGCATCTGTAGAAGTTCGAGAGAGTCCTCCTTGACATACCGACTCTCCGTAATCTTCTCAGGAAGTAGAGGCTCTGATGTGCTGCTTTCTTTATGATTGCATCAGTGTTCTGGGACCACGAGAGATCTTCGGAAATATGCACGCCCAGGAATTTGAGGTTCTTGACACTTTCCACCATCGACCCGTTGATATAAACGGGACTGTGGGTACCCATCCTACCCCTTCCGAAGTCCACTATCAGTTCCTTGGTTTAGCTGGTGTTGACGCCAGGTTATTGTGCTGGCACCGTTTGGTCAATCAGTCGATCACACTTCTATACTCTGACTCGTCCCCATCAGTGATACATCTCACAACAGTGGTGTAGTCGGCGAACTTGATGATGCGGTTCGCACTATGACCGGCTACACAGTCATGAGTATAGAGTGAGTACAGTAGGGGGCTCAGCACGTAGCCTTGAGGTGCTCCCGTGCTGATTGTTATCGAGGATGACACATTTCCACCAATACGGACAGACTGTGGTCTGTGAATGAGGAAGTCGAGGATCCAATTGCAGAGGAATGTGCAGAGACCCTGTTCTGCGAGTTTGGTAACCAGCTTGGAGGGGATGATGGTATTAAATGCCGAGCTGTAGTCAATGAATAACAGCCTGACATATGAGTTTTTGTGTCCAAGTGGTCCGGAGCGGAGTGGAGAGCCAGTGAGATCGCATCCACCGTTGATCTGTTGTGGCGGTAAGCGAACTGCAGTGGTTACCAAGCCAATTAACCTACAAACCTGTACGTCTTTGGAGTGTGGGAGGAAACCCGATCAAGGAGAAAAACCCACGCAGGTCACGGGGAGAACGTACAAACTCTGTACAGACAGCCAGGGCCGACCTTATGAGGTGCGGGGACCAATTGGGAACAATTTTGGTGAGCCCCAGGTTCCCAGCCAAGGTCTGTAGAATTCTAGAAATATAAATGAAGTCCATTAAAGACTTTATATCTCTATGGTAGAATGAAAAGTAATCAAAATGTGCACTTAAAAAGTGCCTGCGAGTTAATGAACCAAACAGATCTAAGCTACATTTTAATATAAAATTGCATACATGTAAGCCCACAAGTAACACACAAAATGTGTAGATCACCTCTGAAAACTACTTAGTTACAATACCACTTGTTTTAGTGACTGAGAAATGAAAAAAAAAAGTAATTTAATTAACAAGATCCTGGAAATCCAATAACCGTTGGCAAAAAACCAGTCCAGGCATTAAATTTTGGGCTTCAGCCCCTTCCTACTGTTTCAGGCTTTGATTACTGCAAACCTTTTTGAGTGGAAGACTTGCTATAAAACCACGGATTTTATGATTTAACTACTTGGTTCCCTCCCAAATTGACCGTCTCCAACTTTCCCCACGAGAGCTCGCTTAAACCAAATATTTAAAAATATTTACATTTGGCTGCTTCTCTCCAGAAGCTGGTAAATCCAAATCCAGACATATATTGAAAGTTGAGTGGTGTTTTCCACATATAGATGTGGTGTCTGTACTCAAAACATCATTGCTACATAATATGTTGCTCAGTTTCAACTGTCTGGAGCCCTCCCATCCTCCCATACTGTGAAATGATTTATTAAAAACATTAATTTTATTTTCAGAAATAAAATCAGAATTTATGTGCATTGTTGGAAACAAATTATCTTTTTGGGATTTCTGTTAACATTCATAAATTATAAATGTCATATTATTATTGCCTTTTATTATGAGAAAGCTATCTTTCTTGCTTTTTCTCTGCAAAGTCTTTTAGAATTTTGTCTAAGTTTAAACTCCTGCTAATTTCAGATTCAATGGACATAATTGCCAAACTGTTCAAATGTTCATGCTGAATTGATGATCTCAAGTAAGTTTTGGTCAGTTTCAGCTTGGAAAAACTCCTTCCTCCAGATGCCACAGTCACTGGGATTGTCAAGAAAATCCGAAGAGCAATAAATACATTTGGAAATGCGATAGACTTGTTGTTGCAAGCAAGGAGTTCAAGCATTTTCATGGGGTTTCGAATCTCTGGTGGCAGAATTGGCTTTCGTGCCTTCATTTCCTCACAAAGCATGTATCCATCCACATCAGCCAGTTTTGTGGTTTTAACTTGATCTTTTTTCCTGTCCCAGCTGGACCTCTGTCAATGCCATTTCCAGATCTGCCGCACATTTTCTTATGGTGTCCTTGGACAGGTCCTGAAAATTGCATAAGAATCCAAATAAATGTTGATACTTTTTCAGTTGTTAAAACTGTGGCTCAAGTGTTTGCAGTGCTGTATCTACCACTTGATTCAAACGTTGCACTCTGAAGGCGGTTTTTGAACTGGCAAAGGTTCATCTGCAGATTCATAATCATATAATCTCTTGCATAAGTGCTTGCTCCGAGTCTTGAGCATCTAGGTCTTTGGCAAGTTCACTAGCGTCAATCAAGGCTTCATCAAAACCTTTTTCCCTGTGTGACTTTAACCAGTTACAAAGCTTTTGAAATAAAGAAAGCCCTATAGCAACATCCATGGTATCACTCTGAAGTTCCTTACTCACAAAATGTACTTGAAAGAGTAAGGAATGCCAGAAAACTAGTGAGACCAGAAACTAGTACTCTCTCATTTGACTGACTAATGATTCAGCATCGCTCTTTGCTTGGGCATCATCAGTGTTTTCTGCTAACTCTTCTCGTGCATTACAAACTTCAGCAGCTTGCTACCGTACAGCTTTGACACTTTCCATTCTACATTCCCATTGTGTTTCAGAGAGAGGTTTTACAGACAGAACTGTCACATGTTTTCTAAAAACAGTCCATCTTTTAGTAGATGATGCAAAAAGAGTGCAAATACGCTGCAGAGTTCCAAAGAAAGTCATTGCATCTGGACATGTCTTGGCCATGTCCCCCAAAACTAGGTTGTAGTTGTGACATGCGCATGGTGTAAAGAGAGCTCTTGAATTCTTCTGTAGAAGTCGTGCCTGCACACCTGAGGTGTGTCCCTTCAGATTGGCACCATTATCATACCCTTGTCCACGGATATGTTCAACATCCAGCCCTAATGTTTCAAGTTCATTTAGAAGGGTGTTGTACAAATTTTCCCCTGTGCAACTTTCCATCACTAAAAACTTGATGAAATGTTCATATACTCCTGCTGGAGCATTTAATTGTACACCTCAGCTACATATCTAATTACCATCGACATTTGCTCCTGATGACTGATGTCAGGAGTACTCAAGAATTATTGCAAAATACTTAACAGCCTTGATTCGCAAAATTATTTCCTGTAGAACGGCTCGACCCATTATATTAATACGCTCATTCTGGATTCTTTTTCCTAAATAATGATCATGTATTTCCTTATTCTGGATTTTTCACAGATGATCTTGCATTACTGGATCAAACTTTCCTAGCAACTCAATAACCCCAAGGAAATTTCCATGATGTGGTGTTCCTATGTGTTCCTCAGATCCCAGGAATGGCAAGTTTCTTTCTGCCAGGAACTGTACAGTGGCTACCAGTCGCTCAAAAACTTGATGCCAGCGTTTTGCTTCTTGTCCGATTAGTTTTTCTACCACTTCATCAATAGGTTTTTTTCAGCAGATAATCTGTGCTGCAGTTCACAGCAACTGAGCATAGCTTGCAAATGCTTTTTGGAGTTCTCATGCTCAGCTAGTCTTGTATGAATCTTCGGCCAGTTATTAAAAGCACACCTTGCAAGTGCACTTGCTGCGTTATTAGCAAAAAGCTTGCAGTAGTAACAGAAGATTTTATCACTTGATACAGAGTATATTAGCTATGGACGATCTACAATTTCACCATTTGGCAGTTTTCACTTGCAGTGAAATTTTGAAAAACGTGAACCGCTCTCATTCTTGGGGAAAAACTCTACTATAATTGTAGGTGGTCCTTATTTCACTAAATAGTCCCTGTGATTCATCATTTCTGGCCATGTTGCAGGATCAATTGTTAATTCCACAAAACTGGCAGATTTTGAATTCCCGTTCTCCCTCGCCTCAGAGGCACCAGAAGTCATGTCAGCAGGCCGGTTTCCTTGTTTGTCAAATTCAACACTTTGGAAATGGCCATTTCACTTTCAGTAAATAAATTTCCCACTTTGATTGTCTTGCATAACTTCTTCAGACTGGCTTCCTTCGGTGTCATCATCTTCACTGTGTTGTGGCTCCACTTGCTCTTCTGCATTTTCCGAGATAGTTTTGCTGAAATACTTCTCTAATGCACCTTTCTCCTTCGGCCATCTTTGCCTTGGCTACACCCCTCTTCTTACTGCCACTCAAATATGTTCTGCCGATGTCCCTCAGTCTTTCACTCATATTTACAGAAACCACGGAAATCTCTGTAGAACCTGCAAAGTGGTGTTACATCTATATTGCAATGTGTTGTTGTGTGTACTTGACGAGCTGAGAGTAGATTACTCTAGCGCGGGGCCCCCTTAGGCGCTGGGCCTAATTGGGAGCAATTAGTCCAATTGGCTTAAGGCCGGCCCTGCAGACAGCATACGTAGTCGGGATCAAACCCGGATCTCCGGCGCTGAATTCGCTCTAAGGCAGCAACTCTACCGCTGCGCCTCCGTGACCGCCCTAAGTTCTCCCAAATGGGATTATATAACGGTACATACCATGCTTATCTACATTCATTCGATACGATAGAATTTTATTCATCCCCGGAAGGAAATTGGTATGCCAACAGTCACAACACACAAGGTACACAAAAACTTGAACTTAAAATTAAATTAAAGAGTGAAAAAAAGAAACAGACAAGCAACTGTTGGCTGGCAGCCGTGTGCTTAGCGCCTTAACCGGAACGAACGAACAAACAAACAAATGTTTAAGAGGGAACTGCTGGAAAATCGAAGGTAGACAAAAATGCTAGAGAAACTCAGCGGGTGAGGCAACAAGTATGGAGCGAAGGAAATAGGCAACGTTTCGGGTCAAGACCCTTCTTCAGACTGATGCAGGGTGGGGGGGCGGGAAGAAGAAAGGAAGAGGCGGAGACAGTGGGCTGAGGGAGAGCTGGGAAGGGGAGGAGGAAGCAGGGACTACCTGAAATTAGAGAGTGTCAATGTTCATACCGTTGGGGTGTAAACTGCCCAAGCGAAATATGCGGTGCTGCTCCTCCAATTTGCGGTGGGCCTCACTCTGGCCATGGAGGAGGCAGAAAGGTTGGATTCGGAATGGGAGGGGAAGTTGAAGTGCTGAGCCAGGTTGGTTATTGCGAACTGAGCGGAGGTGTTGGACAAAGAGATCGCCAAGCCGACGCTTGGTCTCACCGATGTAGAGCAGCTGACATCTAGAGCAGCGGATGCAATATATGAGGTTGGGGGTGGTGCAGGTGAACCTCTGCCGCACCTGGAAAGACTGCTTGGGTCCTTGAATGGAGGCAAGGGGGGAGAAGCAAACAAATAAATGCAGGCTTATCCACTGGGCGGTGGATTATAAAACTAGTGCCCCAACCCCCTCCCCAACGCCGGGTCCCCCTTTGTTCTTCCAACGTCCCTCATAGTAGTCCCCCATGCCGGGTCCCCCCACGATGGGTCCCCATTGTCTTCCCCTTCCCCCCCTCACGCTCATCGACTGCTGATCGTGGGTCGATCGTGAGGCCCCATCGCCGCGGACGCTGAAGCTCCTTCGGCCCAGACAGGCATCACCACCCGGCTTCTCCACAGTGCCCTGGGATGCCTGTGGGGCGAGTCGGGCCTTCAGAGGCTTGTTCCGGTCGGTGGCGCGGTTGTTCGGTGGGTGGATTCCCCAATGTAACGACTGATCCCTGACATCTCAGCATGCTCAATACGCCATAGCACAACAGCTGAACCTGTCTACTGTCTTCCAAAACAATGACCAAAGGTTTGTGTCTATCTTCGGTGTAAACCAGTATCTGCAGTTCTTTCTTCAGTCTTCAGTTCCTTCTGGTCTGAAGAAGGATCTCAATCCAAAAACATCCCCATTCACTCTCTCCAGAGATGCTGCCTGTCCCGCTGAGTTACTCCAGCATGTTGTGTCTATCTTTGGTGTGAACCAGCATCTGCAGTTCCTTTCTACACATGACAAAGAGCAAGAGTCCAAGCACCAATCCATTCTGCATTTGCAGACTCATAACTTCTATTTCACATTCAGTTGCCTCTCCTTTTCTGCTGGATCCTTGCTGTGGGCTGGGGAAATTTGAGGTTGCAATTAACAGAATAGACAAGGGACAACTAGTTGATGTGGTGCATTTGGATTTTCGTGTGGCAATTAATAAACTACACCACAAGGGAGTATTAAGACAAATTATAGAACGTGGGATTGGGGATAATACACTGTTGTGGATTGAGAATTGATTGATGGACTGAAAACAGAGCAGAGATTAATGGGCAATGCTCAGAATGGGAGACTGTGATCCAGTGGTATTCTACAAGGATTAGTGCTGGAGATCCAGTTGTACACAGCCTATATCAATAATGCCAGGAGGATGTGGAAAGGATTAGTGAGATAGGATACTGGCTATGAACGAGGAAGGGCATGACAGATGGAATACAATATAGAAAAATCCGAGGTCATCTACTTTGATAGGAAAAATGAGTAAGGCAGAATATATTATATTCATGAGAGAATAAAAAGTTAGTTTCAGGGGACATGCGTGTCCTTGTGTAAAAATCATTGAAAGTTAACACAAATTTAGCACGTACTTCGAACGCCAAACAGTATGTTGGCCGTCTCTGGAGAAAAGGAATAGGTGACATTTCAGACTGAGACTTCCTCTGAAAGAACATCACCTTTTCCTTTTCTCCAGAGATGCTGTCTGACCCACTGAGTTACTCTAGCTTTTTGTGTCTATCTTCGGTTTAAACCAGCGTCTGCAGTTCCTTCCTACACAGTATGTTGGCCTTCACTGGAGGAGGATTAGAGATATTTTACCCCAATCACATAGTCCTAATGAGACCAAATGTGGAATATTCAAGAGTCAAGAGTGATTCTTGTTATAATGAATTCATTGTGATTGAACAATAAAATTTGTACTTGCAACAGGACAGTGACAAGGCAGTCAATGTATGTAATACATGCAGATAATATAGAACTTTTTAAAAAATTCAATAAATCAATAACCATAATACTAATGCAAAAAATAAAAGAAGTCCTTAGTGTAACCAAGGTGGTCCATAGATGTTCATTATTGCTGAGGTTAGTGCTGTGCAGTGTTCAAGAGCATGATGATTGTTTGAAGAAGCTATTCTTGAACTTGTGTTAAAGAAGGAACTGCAGATGCTGGAAAATCGAGGGTACACAAAATGCTGGAGAAACTCAGCGGGTGTAGCAGCATCTAAGGAGCGAAGGAGATAGGCAACGTTTCGGGCCAAAACCCTTCATCAGACTTCAGAGTCTTTGCTCCTTAGATGCTGCTGCACCCGCTGAGTTTCTCCAGCATTTTGTGTACCCCCTATTCTTGAACTTGGTGGTCAAGGATTACAGGCCCATGTGCCTTCTTTCCCATGGTAGAATATTAAAAACAAGTCTGATCTCTCTGTTGAAGAAAGGATGTAAGTGTATCAGATGGACTTCAGCAAAGAATCACGAGCTAGAATACTCAGACGATGGGTTTCTGTATCGAGAGAGGTCATGCCTATTTCCTCTTAGAGTTTAGAAGAATAGGAGATGATATCATTGAAATGTAGAACTCTTTAAGGTCTGAAAAGGATAGATGTGAAACTGTGCTTCACGTAGCTAGGATGTCTAGAACCAAGGCTAGAGAAGGAAAAAAATGTCTGCACACTGAGAGCCAGGAATATTGGGCATTTTCGATCTAGGATGGCCGTGGATGCTCAGTTGTCAAGTAGATTCATGACAGAGAACAGCGCACGTTTAGAGAAAAGGAACCCAATGTTTTGCAGCTTGTGCAGGAAAATGGTGCCGAGGTAATAGCCATGATTTATTTCTTAAGTTTTGATGTATAGTTTCATTGGTAATAGGAATCCTCTGTTACCTCACCCACATGGGTTCTATAGTAAATGCTGATAAGTGTGAATATGAATGCACCGTGCATCATAGACATGTTTGATCCTGCTCCTTCTGCTGACATCTACAGATAACGCAAGGTCTCCAGGCGCTCCTGGTGTACAAATTATCTCACTTCTCTCACCTGTACCTTGCTTCAGCCACGTGGAGAATGGCAAATGGTAGTGAGAGATGAGAGTGACTTGCCCACATGAAAAATGAAGGGTTCAAATATCACGGTAAAACAGAAATCAATTGGACTTAAAGGGAAACCCATCACTGACTGGAAATAATGGCTGTGGTTGATAGAGGCCAATCATCCCATTCCTCAGACATCACTCTAGGAGTTTCTAGGTACAGTGTCTTATGCTCAAACACTTTAGCAGTTATAAGATCAGAGATGGGGAGGTTTGCTGTGGTTTGCACATTCCAACGCTAGAGATAACTAAGGTATTTTTGATTATTTGCTGTAAGACTTGAGCACATGGAATGGAATGATGAATGGCAAGAAATTAGTGACATACAAGAACCAGGTAATGACAGGGCAATACCTTGCATGTCATTTGTGGTATGACCATCATCAAAATTTCCACCATCACCATTGATTGCACACATAACTGCAGATGCTGCAGCTACACAGTAGGTCAGGGGCAGTGTGAATGTGCTGTGTGACTCACCTCCTGGGACTACATGGGATTTCTATCTATATAACTAAAAGTATCATCTTGACCACTTCCTGTCTGCGCTGTATATTGATTTTAGAAAATACGCTACCGTATATCGCTATGATTTTTGATCATCTTACTCACAGTCCTCCTCCGCTGTGGCAACCCCGAGGATCTTTCCCATCAATGAAAAATAAAAAAGTTATGAGTGTTAAAAAACTCTTGAGATCAGCTGATTGGTCATCTCGCCTGTCGATCACCATGATGAAGGTAACGCCCCTTCCGGGGCGGGGGGCAGGACTATAAAACCCCGGATGCCTGGGCGTGAGTCAGTCACTCTGGAAGATCGCGAGGGAGAGGCCACAACTGCGATTCTAAGCTGTTAATCAACTGAACTGTGAGTCTGCAATGTACTTGCAAGAAATGATTTGTTAGCCCTTAATGAAAATGCAATGAGTTGTTTGGCCTGCCCTGTGCTTGAAATTGCAATGGAAATGGAAATGAAATGAAAATGCAATGAGCTGTTTGGCCTGCCCGGTGCTTGAAACTGCAATGGAAATGGAAATGAAATGAAAATGCAATGAGCTGTTTGGCCTGCCCTGTGCTTGAAACTGCAATGGAAATGGAAATGAAATAAAATGCAATGAGTTGTTTGGCGTGCCCTGTGCTTGAAATTGCAATGGAAATGGAAATGGAATGAAATGAAAATGACATTAGTTGTTTGGTCTGCCTTATGCTTGAAACTGCAATGGAAATGGAAATGAAATGAAAATGCAATGAGTTGTTTCGCCTGCCCTGTGCTTGAAATTGAAATTGAAATAAAATGAAATGAATTGTTTGGCCTGCCTGAAACCACAAATTTAGGCCCACAAGGCCCCTATTAGCTGAGAAACCAGTCACTTTTGCCCAAAATGCCCATATTTGCCCAGGAGGAGCATTTGGGCCCAAAAGGCCCTGGGCCAGGCGAGTAACAGTCCAAAAAAGTGCCTTTCACTGAGATTTCAATCAGATTTTATTTTAAAAGAGCCCCTCCAGCCCATCAGGCCTGTACTAGCCCAGAAGGAGTCCCTTCAGCCCATCAGTAAGTATTCCCCCTGCAGGTATTAAACCTCACCCCAGTGTTTTTCTCCCTCCCTTCATTGGCTCCATGTGAGATCCAGGCCAGGATAGACTTTCCTACTTCATTGCTGTGATCTGCTGAAAAAGATGAAAAATGTCTAAAATTGATTCTCCACCCTCCCCCTCCTCTCTCAGAGTCTCACGCCTGTTTTGGGCAGAATTTCTGGTAGTTTCTGAGCTGCCAGCCCACCAGCCCCGAGTGACTGAGCTGCCAGCCCACCAGCCCCGAGTGACTGAGCTGCCAGCCCACCAGCCCCGAGTGACTGAGCTGCCAGCCCACCAGCCCTGAGTGACTGAGCTGCCAGCCCACCAGGCCCGAGTGACTGAGCTGCCAGCCCACCAGGCCCGAGTTACTGAGCTGCCAGCCCACCAGGCCCGAGTGACTGAGCTGCCAGCCCACCAGGCCCGAGTGTCTGAGCTGCCAGCCCACCAGGCCCGAGTGACTGAGCTGCCAGCCCACCAGGCCTGAGTGACTGAGCTGCCAGCCCACCAGGCCTGAGTGACTGAGCTGCCAGCCCACCAGGCCTGATTGACTGGGCTGCCAGCCCAAGAATCCATTTGTCCATACTAGCCCTCTGGAAACCAGTCCCTTTGGCCCACAACACCCATTCTAGCTCTCCAGAAAGCCCCCCACCCACCTCTGTATATTGCTTCGTGCGTGCAGGGAGTTGATGAGATAATTAGATAACATAGAACTAACATGGACTGGTGATCGGGCAGGCCTAATGGCCTGTTTCCATGGTGTCTGGCTCTACTGACGAAGAAGCTACTTGATTTCAGTCCAGTTACCACTCTAAACGTTTGCTCCCTCCACAGCTGAGCCCCTACCATTGTAGTGTACTCCACCGGCAAGATGTGTGGCAGAAACGTACCCCATTTCCCTGGCAGCAGCCCCTGAGCCCATGACGTAGCCCATTAGAAGAACCAGGGATGAGGTGGATGAAAGGTCCAGTCCATGAGTTGGAAACAACATACCATCCTTCATCAATGCTTGGTCATGATCCTAGAACTCCAAGGCACTCTGGAAATTCCTTTCACCTACTAACTGTCACCTCGTGCAAATTAGATATGGATAATTAGAGGCAGAGGCATTAATTGTCCTAATTGCACATAAAAATAACAAAGAACCATGTGTCGTTCTTGTTGTCTTGGCTCTACAATGCATTCTTGCCTCCGAGTCAGAAAGCGATGGGTTAAGTCGCACCTCAAGGTTTAAAGGTCAGTTTATTGTCACATGTACCAATTAGTTTAGTTTATTATTGTCACGTGTAACATTTTGTTTGCATGTTATCCAGTCCAAAACATGGGCCGCGGAACCGGGGGGGCTGCAGTCCCCCCACCTTTTTGGCTAGACATGTTTCAATGTCTCCGGCTTTGGACGAGGCGCTGCTGTGCTCTGAGCAACCTGGTCATGGGTGTTGGAGAGCCGGGGCGGAGGGAGGGATTGAAGCAGCGGTGGGAACAGATGCGGACAGGGAGCAGGTACTGGCGAGTGTTTGCCGGGCTGGCGAGACACTCGTTGCAGCTACGGCCATGGAGCAGCCTCAGTGCAAGAGTCCCGGGCCGTCGGAGGCAACGGAAGCGTTGCGCTGCTGCCTTGAGAGTCTCTGCCCCGAATTCGCCCTGGTGACCTGCATGGATCAGGCTGTGGCTCGGTGCATCCTGGAGGACATCCAGTAGCTGCTGGAAGTATGTACCAAGCACTGGGTAGAAGCGGTGGAAGATAGTGGCCTTCAAATGGGAGTGGTTGGAGAAAGCATTCTGCTTGCCTGCTAGATTTTTACTTACTGTACTTGCAGGAAAAATGTTCCCGATGTTGGGGGAGTCCAGAACCAAGGGTTACAGTTTAAGAATAAGAATCTATGGAATTCTCTGCCACAGGAGGCAATGGAGGCCAATTCACTGGATGTTTTCAAGAGAGAGAGTACATTTAGCTCTTGAGGCTAGCAAAATCAAGGGATATGGTGAAAAAAAACAGGAAAGGGGTACTGATTTTAGATGAACAGCCATGATCATATTGAATGGCAGTGCTGGCTCGAAGGGGTGAATGGCCTATTCCTGCACCTAATTTCCATGTTTCTATGCTTGAGTAATTGGCAATAAAACTCGACCACTTGATTTTGAAGCATTCATGCATGGTGGAGGTATAATGTAGTCATAAAGTGATACAGTGTGAAAACAGGCCTTTCGGCCCAACTTGCACAAAGTGGTGCATAATTGTGAAGTGGAAGGAAAATGATACATGGTTTCCAAATTTTATTACAAATAAAAAACTGAAAAGTGTGGCATGCAAAAGTATTCAGCCCCCCTGAGTCAATACTTTGTAGAACCACCTTTCGCTGCAGTTACAGCTGCAAGTCTTTTGGGGTATGTCTCTACCAGCTTTGCACAACTAGAGACTGAAAATTTTGCCCATTCTTCTTTGCAAAATAGCTCAAGCTCAGTTAGATTGGATGGAGAGCGTCTGTGAACAGCAATTTTCAAGTCTTGCCAGAGATTCTCAATTGGATTTAGGTCTGGACTTTGACTGGGCCATTCAAACACATGAAAATGCTTTGATCTAAACCATTCCATTGTAGCTCTGGCTGTACATTTAGGGTCGTTGGCCTGCTGGAAGGTGAACCTCCGCCCCTGTCTCAAGTCTTTTGCAGACTCTAACAGTTCTTCCAAGATTGCCCTGTATTTGGCTCCATCCATCTTCCCATCAACTCTGACCAGCTTCCCTGTCCCTGCTGAAGAAAAGCATCCCCACAGCATGATGCTGCCACCACCATGTTTCACAGTGGGGATGGTATGTTCAGGGTGATGTGCAGTGTTAGTTTTCCGCCACATATAGCGTTTTGCATTTAGACCAAAAACTTCAATTTTGGTCCCTTCAGACCAGAGCACCTTCCTCCACATGTTTGCTGTGTCCCCACATGGCTTGTGGCAAACTGCAAACAGGACTTCTTATAGCTTTGTTTCAACAATGGCTTTCTTTTTGCCACTCTTCCATAAAGGCCCAATTTGTGGAGTGCACGACTAATAGTTGTCCTGTGGACAGATTCTCCCACCTGAGCAGTGGATCTCTGCAGCTCCTCCAGAGTTACCATGGGCCTCTTGGCTGCTTCTCTGATCAATGCTCTCCTTGCCCAGCCTATCAGTTTAGGTGGACGGCCATGTCTTGGTAGGTTTGCAGTTGTGCCATACCCTTTCCATTTTCGGATGATGGATTGAACAGTGCTCCGTGAGATGTTCAAAGCTTGGGATATTTTTTTATTTTTTTAAAAGATATTTTTATTAGAAGTAATTACATATTAAGAAGAAATATAAAATTCAATAAAACAAAGGAAAATATTAACGTCACATACATTCAATGCAGTTTGAAACTGATTGAGGGGAATATTAAACACTACTTCACTTTATCAATAAATGGAGACCTATTCCTCTGAATTGGTGTGTTCCTTGGACATTTCTGTAATCCACATTCCGATTATTAAACGATAAAATCTTTGTTGTGTTGTTAATATCTTTTGTTTCCAGTATCTGGAGTTAACTACTATGTTCTCTAACAAACCTCTGAGGCCTTCACAGAGTATTTATACTGAGATTAGATTACACAAAGATATCGAAAATATTCTTTAAAATGGTTCTCTATTTACTAATTTTAGGTGACTTCTGAAGTAATTTTAATGTTTTTTTTAATTGTTTCCAATTGGTTTTCTTTATAAGCACTGGATTTTATTTTTATCCCTGGGGTATCAGAGTAAAGGGGGCTGAATACTTTTGCACACCACACTTTTCAGTTTTTTATTTGTAAAAAAATGTGAAAACCATGTATCATTTTTCTTCCACTTACAATTATGCACCACTTTGTGTTGGTCTATCACATAAAATCCCAATAAAATACATTTATGTTTGTGGTTGTAATGTGACAAAATGTGGAAAGGTTCAAGGGGTATGAAAACTTCTGCAAGCCACTGTATTCCCTTTAAATGGCATTTAAAAAAGTGTTAACTTTTGTATTGATCCATTAGATGCTCTGACATTGCCACCATTTAGCCCTGCATCTGCAATCTCTGCAGCTATTTCTCAATGGAAAATTCTACACTACGCCATACTACGTTCATTGCTACTGAATGAACAGACACTGCAATAAGAGTTGGTCCGCACCAAAACGGGTCCATCAGTCCAACTCATCCATGTTGTTCAAGATAAATCCCATCTAAGCTAAAGAATAACACAACACGTTGGAGTAACTCAGCATCTCTGGAGTAAAGGAATAGGTGACGTTTCGGGTTGAGATTCTTCTTCAGGCATCTAAGCTAGTCCCATTTACCCATGTTTGGCCCATATCCCTCCAAAGCTTTCCCATCCACGTACAAATCCAAGTGTCCATTAAACGCTGTAATAGTATTTGGGGTGGCACGATGGCGCAGCTGCTGTCTTACAACGTCTGAGACCTGATCCTGACTACGGGTGCTGTCTGTACGTTCTCCCTGTGACAGCTTGGATTTTCTCTGTGTGCTCCGGTTTCCTCCCACACTCCAAAGGCATGCGGGTTTGTAGGTTAGTTGACTTTGGTAAGTTGTAAAATTGTCCCTGGTGTGTAGGTTAGTGCTAGTGTATGGGGTGATCGTTTGTCAGGGCGGATTCAGTGGGCCGAAGGGCCTGTTTCCGTGCTGTATCTCTAAAGTCGAAAGTCAAAAAGTCTAAAGTAGTACCTCCTCTGGTAGTTTGTTCCATATACCCACCACCTTCTGACTGAAAAAGATGCCCCTCAGGTTCCTATGTTAACTTACCCCATCTGCCTTAAATCTATGTCGACTGGTTCTTGATTCCCCTCCCCTGGGTAAAAGACTGTGTATTCACCCTATCTATTCTCCTCATCATTTTATACACCTTTATAAGATCACCCCTCGGGCCTGTGTGCTCCTAGAAGTGCTAGCGTGCCCGATCTCTCCCTGTAGCTCAGGCTCCCCAGTCTTGTCAACGTCCTCATGACGAGAGAGAGCTCCCAGAGCATCAGAAGAGCATGGGCAGGGTGACTGGCTGTGCCCGCAGGAGGCATGATCTGTGTGCTTGGACCACAGAGACCCTGAGGTGCTGCCGATAGTTGGCAGGCGGTTTGTGAGTGTGATTCATGAAAGCCTGCATTTTATGGAAGCTGCAAGAGCTGAAAGAAAGTAGATAAAGTCTCCTTTGCCAGAGAATGGAATCTGATAGACCTCTCCCATGCAGTAGGGAGCAGCAAAGGGCGAGGAGAGACCAAGATCAGCAGCAGCAGCCAGCAGTGATAGTGCGGGAGCGGAGAGTCGCTGTGATGTTCACGTCTCGTGGCAAGGCAGTCCAGGCAAACATGAAGTAGGTTTGAAGGCCCGACCCAAAACGTCACCCATCCTTTTTCTCCAGAGATGCTGCCTGACCCGCTGAGTTACTCCAACACTTTGTGTCTATCTGGGTAAACATGAGGCTGCATCCGAGGATGCAGAAGGTTACAGATGTCAGTGATAACAAAAAAAACACTGCAAGTGTTGTCCCTTTGAAGAGCACAGCTTCAACTTCTGGCAATGTGACCCCGACCTTCAATGTTTATTCTGTTTTCTCTCTCCACAGATGCTGCCCAACCTGCTGAGCATCTCCAACATTCTCTGCTTTTATTGGTTTCAAGGGAAATGGGATTGGCAAAAACCTGTTTATTCTGCAAACAATTAAGAAATGTTTTTTTAGACAAATGAAATTGAAAATCTCTCTAGAAATGCATTTAATGCAAGATGTTTTACACTGGAATAAATTGGACAAATCCCACCAACGTGTCACGTTGAATTCCCCAATGGACTGAAAGACACCAGTACTTTTTCTTTGGAATTGGTTTAAAGGATTTCTGCGCCAGTTTCTGTTATGTACCTCATTGCTCTTATGCTTGCAAATTGACTGCCTTGTTTCTAATATTGCAACAATGACTCTTCTTCCATTGTCAAGCACATAAGAGGTTGTGAAGAACTTTGGGTGGTCATGGAAGATCATGAGTGGCACAGTGTGTCCTTTCCTTTTAGAAATAAAAAGAGGAATGTAGTTCAAAATGTGGAGAAGGCAGGAGAATGGGGTTGAGAGAGAAAGATAGATCAGCCATGATTGAATGACGGAGTAGACGTGATGGGCCAAATGGCCTAATTTTATTCCTATAACATGAATTTATGAAAATGTGAGAAGAAGGAATTAGAGGGAAAGTGGTCTAGTGTTGAGCATGTGATTGTAGGGTCCTCTCGTGCATAGTTATAGTGTTTCTAGGGCCTCAATCCTGGGGATGTTAGGCTTGGAGAGGACATTGAAGCTGTTACGCTTCAAATCCAATGGATTTGGAAGATTTTATGGAGGCAGTACTGGCAATAGCTTTCCAGTTCGTTGAGTGTTGGCTACAAGTAGTTTTGGTCTCAGAGGATACAGGAAGGCAGAGGCCACTGCTGTCCAAAAGACCATGGGTTTTGTGTCAAGTCTAATGTCTTGATATTCAAACATCCTTCTTTTTAGGTTTAGGTTTATTATTGTCACATATTAAGGTACAGAGAAAAGCTTTGTTTTGCATGCTATTCTATACATAGGCAATCAGTACAAATTCAAGCACATAGATGAAACAAAGAGAATATAGTTCTCAGCATTGCAGCTCATCAGTTCCAGAGACGAAGTGCAATGTCCTCATTGGGGGTAGAGGTGAATTGGCTAGTACCCTAGCATACGGGACCCTTCAGAAGTCTGATAACTGTGGGGAAGAAGCTGTTCTTGAGTCTGGTGGTGCATGGTTTCAAGCTTCTGTGCCTCTGGGAACTGGACCGTGGTAGCACAGTGAGGGTGACAGTGAATTTCATCACGTTTGTCTTCGTGAAGAATTGAATCCCAAAAAAAATGCAAGTTCCAGATCTGTTCTGCAATCTGATAGGCAGATGGCTGGACAGAGATGGAAAAAAAAAGGTGTGAGACAAAAGGATTGAGGAGTTCCAATTTGAGAAGGAATGAAGGTGGTGGGGGAAGGGGAGAAATAGGTGCACCCAGGTGGGGCACAGGGGAGGGGGGTGGGGAGGAAAGAAAGGTGGTTTGTGGGGGAGAATAAGGAGAGGGATGGGGCAGGGGGGTTGATAGAGATGACTTAAAATTGGAGAATCAATGTGCATACATTGTATACATTATTTGGTTGTATGCTACCAAAGTGGAATATGAGCCTTGTACCTCCAGTTTACATGTATCCTCACTCTGGCAATGTTCCGCGGAGGCCCAGGACAGAAAGGTCACTTTGGGGATGGGAAGGGGAGTTAAAATGGTTGACAACCAGGAGATCCTGCAGGCCTTGGTGGACCGTGCTCAAGTGTTCGGCAAAGTAGTCGCCGAGTCAGTGGTCTCACTGATGTTCAGGAGGCCACATGGGAACACAGTACAACACATAAACAGGCCCTTCGGCCCACAATGCCAAACATAATGCCAAAACCAACTCTTATCTGTCTGTACATAATCCATATCCCAAGTAGAAAAGAAAGGAAGGTGCTATGTGGAATACAAAAACCTATATAAACCCATTTTAGTGAATGGATTATTTCTGATTTGTAGATACAATGCATTGTTTGGATATAACATGACAAATTGGAAATAAAATTGGCACATTTCTGGTTTGTGTAGCTACATTTTACAGTGGGAAAACGATGAACTCTCATGTGCTTGTTCTCTGTTAGTTTCCTTACAATAGTTAAATGAGCACCAGCGATTAGTTGAAAAGAGAAGCCCCTGTAGACTGGATTGAGGTTCAACATTACTTAGAAAAGGACAGCGTTGGGATGAAGGTTACATTGTGAAGGTCACGTCTAGAGAGACCTTGATTGAACTATTGTAAATAATTAATTTATGCACCTAGCAAGGTTAACATATCATTATTGAGCTGCATTTCAAAGTTGCATTGCTCACAACTTTCTATAAATTTAGTTTATCTTATACTTAACATTACAGATCTGAGCACCATCCGAAGATATGGGGGACATGCTCTAGAATAACCCTTAATTAAGTAATTCAATACTGTATTTCACGACAAAAACAGATTTCTGAACCGAAGGCATATTGGGTATATTTACCAGAATGATTAAGTAATGTTGCATTATCTGAGGTGATCAAGGGTTTTCATCTTTCAGTCATGGAATTAAGATGGCGCTAGCATAGCAGGCAAATTAAGTTAAGAATTATGTTAAGAAGTTGGTGAGACATTTTCTTGAAGGTTCGCCCGCAATGTTTTGGGCAAGTTACATTCATTAAAACAACATTTCAAAGCTACAGGTACATGCATAGGAAAGGTTTATGGGCCAAACTGGGAAAATAGGGCAATTTGGCCGACATTGTCAAATTGGGTCAAAGGGCCTGTGTCCATGCTGTATGACTCATTGACTCTAAGTAGATGCAGGTGGAACAATACCATTCCACTGCACTCCTTAATTTTGCACACTATGCCTCTGATCTTTTATTGCCAGGCAATGGGTATGCAAAATAAGTGAATCTATGCTGCATATAGTTATGATCTCCTTATACAAGAAGAGAGGTGTTGCAATGGAGGCGGTTCAAGGAATTTGTTTCCTGCAAGAAAGGGATTGTTTTATAAGGGCAGGCTAGGCCTATATTCACAGTTTAGAATGAAAGAAGTGATCTTATTGACGTTTAAGATTCTGGGTGGGCTTGACAGTGTAAACGCTGTGAGAATCGTATTGCCATTGGTATTAGTTTATAATTGTCACGTGTACCGAGATAAAGCAAAAAATCTTTGTATGCTATCCAGTCAAACCATACTGTACATGAGTACAATGAAGCCATACCCAAGTACCACAGGTAGCGCTAAGCAAGAAATACCAAAGTGCAAAAATAGAGTTACAACATTACAGCATTACAATTACAGAGAAAAAGTCCAAGGTCTGCAATGAGGTAGGTTGGAAGATCAGGACACCACCCTCTCATGGAAGGACTGTTCAGTAGGTAAGAAGGTGTTCCTGAATCAGGTAGTCCGCGCTTTCAAACATTTGTATCTATCGATGGTAGAAGCAATGACGAGGCTGAAAAATAATTATGATGGTTGCTTTCCTGAGGCAGGGTTAAATATAGATGGAGTTGATGGTGGGGACACTGGTCTGTGTGAAGGATATTTGGAACGAGGGGACATGGTTCTAGATGAAGAGGTGAGAATGTGGTGAATCTTTTGATTTAAGTAATTCAATACTGTATTTCAAGACAAAAACAGATTTCTGGACCATAGGCAATTGGGTATATTTACCAGAATGATGCTTGAATGAGGTGATATCAGGGGAAAGGGACAAACTTGGATTGTCTTCTCCTCAACGCCAGTGGTTCCAGAGGGACTTGATAGAAGTATATAAAATTATGAGAGGCATAGATAGGATAGACAGAGGTATTGGAGATAGATACGATAATGGCATTTTGGATAGGCATATGGATATGGAAGAGAGGGATATGGAGTATGTGCAGGTGCAAGCATTTGCTTGTAGTTTGACCAAACCAGTTGCGTTTCATGTATTCCTGTATATTTAGATTATGGTGGGGTTGGAGAAGAGATTAAATTGAACTCTAGAAAAACAACTTAATGGACAGTTACAAAAATATGTGCCACCCCTGCAAAAAAGCATTATTAGGGCAGGTGGAAGCGTCGCTGCCACACAACGCCAGGTTCGATCCTGACGTTTTGTCTGCCTGTGTGGAGTTTGCACGGTCTCCCTGTGACTGCGTGGGTTTCCTCCAGGTGCTCCAGTTTCATCCCAGGTGCCAAAAGACGTGCGGGTTTGTAGGATAATTGGTCTCTGTAAAACTGCCCCTACTATGTATGGAGTGGTAGTATCACATAGAACTGGTGTGAAGAAGTAATTGATGGTCAACGTGGACTAAAAGGCACGTTTCACTGCTCCATTTCTCAACTAAAAGATGGCTTTTTAATACCAGCCCTCCAAAAAAAAAAGATATTTTCACTCTGAATTAATTATTCCTCTCAAACAAAGAAATGAGAAGTATTCTGTAATTCCAGGACATTTGGATGGGATGCTGTTGCCCGCGTTATAAGCCTCTCTCATTCCAATTGCCACTTTTATTTTATTCTTGGCAGCCAGTGTAGTGGAGTTGGGAGGAGGCGGGGTGAGGGCTGGTTTATGAGTATGTGTGTGTGTGCACTCGCCTTGTGTGCACACACACACTCACACCGTCAGCTCGGATTACTTCTCTGCCTGGACTATTACCTTTAATATTATTATTTTTTGTCTAGGGGGGGGGGTGGTGGAAAGAGGCGGGGGGAGGGAAGAGAGGTTGGGGGGAAAAAAAAACGACTTGGTTGTAACTGCTCCGTCGGCATCTCGTTTTATTCACGGCCAGGAGTTGCCGCTGTTTTAATTGAAGCCAATATTTTTGTGTTTTTTTTGGGGGGGGGGAGGGAGGAGGAGGAGAGAGGAGAAAGAAGAAGAAAAAAAAACCCTCCTAGAGGAAGGAAGAAAGTGAGGGAGAAAAAGGAGAAGACGGGGGGGGGGAGAAAAAAAAAGTGAGGAGGGTTTCTTGAAACAGACGGCGCACATTTTCTTGTTGTTTTGGAGAAGTTCGAGCTCCTCCATATTGGAGAGCGAAAAACGACGACGACGACGATCAGCAGCAGCAGCAGCAGCAGCAGCAGCAGAGCCCGCCAACCCGACCCAGCCCGCCTCGCCTCGCCTCGCCTCGCCACCGAGCAGGATCAAAAACACCCACCGCAAACCCCACGGCCTCGGCACCACCAACAACAACACCAACTCCTCGTCTTTTTCTCTATCTCACCGGTTTTTTTTTTCTTCAGAACGGAAGAAGAGGAAGAAAAAAAAACACAACAATTTTTTTTCCTCCCCTCAGCACACACTCACCGGACAGCCTGGCGTCTCCTCTCCCGGGCCGCGCAAAGGCGGTTATTTTTTGAATCTTCGTTTTTTTTAATATATCTCTACCCATCAACGTTAATCTAAATGGTGGACTGACTTAATTTTTTTTTTAATTAATCATTCGATTGTGTGTTTATGTGCGGAAGAATCGTTTTTTTACACACGAAAAAAAGTTGCAAGGGAAATATATTTCCTGTATTTTTTTTTCTCTCCAAGGACGTGGCCTCTTCTTTCTGGCTAGTATATATATTGTATAATAATATACATTATTATTACATTTTTGTTTTCCTCAAGGGTTTTTCTTTTTTTTTTTGGGGGGGGGGTGTTATTTTTTCGGTGCATTTTCTGAAGGAGAGAGAGGCGAGGGCCCGGCGGCCGAGGGCTTGTTCGATGGACAGCACGTCCATTATAACGCAGGTCTGCAAAGAGGATGAGATTATTTCATCGTCCCAGGAAAAAGGTAAGGCATTGAGCATCTTTTATCCCAAATAGAAACATCATTGAAACCATTAAAATCTGAAGGGCGGGGAAATTTAAAGTGTGTATGGGGTTAGATGGAGGAGGAGGAGGCACTCGAGTTTGTAAAGTGCCAACCAATTCTTGACCTGGCCTTCCCAAGCTTTGGGTATTTACTTTTGTTTTGTCTTTAATTAAGTGTCAATGCTGATTTTTAAAAAAATGTATTGAAATGTTGTTTGCGCGCGCATGTGTGACATCTATCGTAAATTTGGCTTGGAAGTGAATACTTCACTAAAGGAAGTATTCCTTCACTTCGCCGTAAAGGAATTGAGCACTCTTGTTTAATTTTATTTTTCACCCATTCTTTTTCTTGCTTAAAGCGACCGTTTCGTTTGTGAGCAACTAGTTTAGCGGGAGATGCAAGGGAATTAAGTCGATTCAAAGACATGGAGAGTTGAGGAAGAATATGGGGAGAGTTTTCTCTCAGTTACTTTATGTTTCTCTCCCCATCGCCCCATCAAAGGTGGTTTTCTTTTTATTGTTCGATTATGTAATTGAGGTTTAAAGGGAGGGGCAATCTCGCCGAGTTTGTTTACTGTGTAGAATTATGCATTAATAATTTAAACGCTGCTATGGCTAGTGAGAGAAAAACTGTAGTTGTTTGTCAAACGATGTTGTTAGCGTGAGCTCCCTCCACTTTTCCACGCCTACTGTCTTGTCATCTGTGGAATTGAATGGAAAATGGCACACTTCCCACCACCGCTCCCCAATTTAAAAAAAAAAGTTAAAATAGAAATTGTGGAAATAGTATTTCCTCTAGCAATCCAACAACGTTTAACATGGGAAGAAACTACGCATTAGCCCGTGTTTAGAAAGAAATGGCATTCTGGAATTAGGGTGTAAAAAGTTACGATCGTTGGACCGGTAAAACCATCTACACATAGTTGCCAGTAGGAACTTTTTAAAGAGAAAATCCGGTTAGGCATTTGGAGCTCATGGAGGGAATTTATCGAAGTAGATGAGGCTTGAGTTGGTATTAAAACTAAAAGGCATTTGCTTTAGTGTGGCGAATAATTTATTTATTTAAGAGGGTAGTTTTGGCAAGCATTTTAAAAAGTATTTTCATGATTTCATACTTTTAAGTTGTACGAAAAAAGCTTGATGGAATTGTCCCTCTTATCATGGAAAGGGTGCTTGTCAAAAGTACTTAATTATTATAGTTTTTGCTTGTGCAACTTTTTTTATTTTCTGTGGTTTATTTTCTTACCATTTATAATACTTATGTGGGAATTTCAATTACATTCATCATTCCCAGGATTGAAGATTTTTAAAATTATTTTAAATTCTAGACTAGAACTTAAACATGTGTGGTCTGGACTGGATCAGTGGTACTGTTGTTTGTAAATCCCAACTCTTTCGGAGTAACAGCAAGAATTTGCATTTTAAAATTAAAGTAAATATGGTTGGATATGAAAGAACATGTTAGAAGATGGCAGTGTCTGGTTTACCCAAACTTTTTTTTAGGGACTTTGAACTGTCAAACCGGGTAAAGTCCAGGTATTTGGTCAAACTATTTGTGGTAGCAAGAATGTTTTTTTTAAAACATGTCATTGCATAGAAGGAAATTTAATATTTGATAATTAAGGATCACCAAAATGCACGTACTGTGAGGTACAATGTGTACTTCTATATACGTTTTCCTTTTATATAATTAACTATGTTGCTACTTGCTATGTTTGTGCAAAAATTCAGTTCATAGTCATGCATTCAGTTTCTTTTCTCAACCTATGTTATGATGGGCTTTCCTATTCTGTTTGCCGAGCAAGGTCTTGTGATAGGAAACAGGAGGTTAATGCAGCCTGGCTTCAGTTAACGTTCTAAATGGTTTCCTTTGTGCATGCTTTCAGCTAGGCCTTTAAAAAAAAATAAATTGGAAAAGGACCATACCCTTTTGTTAAAGCTTGAATTACAAGGTTGAAATGCTGTGTGCAGTGTTGTACTGTTTAGTGAAGGTTTCACATCACGTATGTGCCTGCTTTGGCAGTCTTTCAGCTTGCGTTGTTTTTTACTTTTTTCGGACTAGGAAGACCACGAAGCCTTAATCTGGCAAATATTGAGCCATACGTTTTAAATAGTGTTCCTGATAAAGATTCCCTTGAATTTTCAGCACTAGACACAGAAGATTGTAAGCAGCAGTTTAACAGCACAACACACAGCTGTGTGCCATAGTTGTTGACTGCCACCACACAGACACACATCTAGTTCTTGAAGACAATTTTAAGATGACCAATCCAGCTTGAAAGGAACACGATCTAAAGCAAGCTAATTAAAAAAAATCACCTTATTTTTTGTGCTTAAGAAAGAACCTTTGTGCTATTCATTTTAAATTATCGTTATTGAATATGATGACACACTTGTAATATGAGAATTTTTCGCTGCACAGTATAAATGGAAATGGAGAAACTTCCTGTTTTTTTTGCTGTCGTTGTCAGACCTTCCAGTCTGCATATCTTGTCTGTTAAGATATTTGATGTAAGACCCATGAATTGAAATTGTCCAGATTAATATTATAACGATGGATTTCATGGGATGATTGCGAATTTCTTTTGCGGAATTCATGTGATTCGGTTATTAATTGGCGAATGTGCCCTTAAAACCAGCATATTAATATGAAAATGTTAGAGCTCTGTATTTTTCCTATGTAAACTTGCAATTAATCAATGGTACTGCAGTCTGAAGGGATGTTTGTGACACGGCTAAAATATGTTTTCAATTTAGCAGCATCAGCTAAAGTAGTCAAAGGTCATTGACCAGAAACTTTTAATTCTATTTCTCTCTCTGTAGATGCTGTTTGACATGCTGAGTGTTTCCAGCATTTTCTTTTACCTTAGATTTGCAGCCACTGGCAATATTTTCCTTTTGTTCTTCAATCACATTATTGGTCCTGCCTGATACCCCTGTTGGCATGTATAGAAACAGGATGTATAAATATGTTGGAGCTTGTGAACATTTTAGAGGCTGAAAAGACTTTGTGCAGGTCTTCCAAGTTGTCTTCAGGTCTCCTTCGGCCTTAATTAGTTTGAGAAAAACATAAATGTAATCATCTAGAGGTTGACATATCAACTTCAAAAAACAAGTTTAATTTAAAAGTATATTTTATATCTAGTTAGAAATTACTGCACTGATGAATTTCGGAGATTAACACATGTTGCCAATCCAGCCTCAAATAAGCGGGAGAATGGATAGATAGTCTTGGATGTAACAGAACCGAGAATGAGTGTTTTACGGACTTGACAATTGTCTTGATAGATTAGTTATAGGAAATTTGATGGTGTCGTTACTCCAGGCTTGTACCTTTCTATATGTATCCTTAACATTTTGTTTATGTTTATTGTCACGTGTACCGAAGAGCACTGAAAAGTTTTGCTTTGTGTGCTTTCTGGCAAAACAGATAATACTATTAATTCAATGGATAAAGAGAATAGAAAAATACATTGTGCAGAATATCGTTCTCAGCAATGTAGCAATGCAATGCCAGAGAAACAAAAAGCATTGTCTGCAATGAGGTAGGTTGGAAGATTAGGTTTTCAAGGGAAATTGGACACTTGTTTCGAAAAAAAAAGAGATATCTACAATAATTATAGGAGGCATGGAGTAAATGAGGTGCTAGAGGAGTATAAAGAATGTAAAAAGAATCTTAAGAAAGAAATTAGGAAGGCTAAAAGAAGATATGAGGTTGCTTTGGCAAGAAAGGTGAAAGTAGACCCAAAGGGTTTCTACAGCTATATTAATAGCAAAAGGATAACGAGGGATAAAATTGGACCATTAGAGAACCAGAATGGACAGCTATCTGCAGAGCCAAAAGAGATGGGGGAGATATTGAACAATTTATTTTCTTTGGTATTCACCAAGGAGAAGGATATTGAACTCTGTGAGTTAAGGGGAAAAAGTAGAGTAGCTATGGAAACTATGAGATTCAAAGAGGAGGAAGTACTGACACTTTTGAAAAATATAAAAGTGGATAAGTCTCCAGGTCCTGACAGGATATTCCCTAGGACATTGAGGGAAGTTAGTGTAGAAATAGCAGGAGCTATGACAGAAATATTTCAAATGTCATTAGAAACGGGAATAGTGCCGGTGGATTGGCGTACTGCGCATGTTGTTCCATTGTTTAAAATGGGTTCAAAGAATAAACCTAGCAATTATAGACCTATTAGTTTGACGTCAGTGGTGGGCAAATTAATGGAAAGGATACTTAGAGATAATATATATAAGCATCTGGATAAACAGGGTCTGATCAGGAACAGTCAATATGGATTTGTGCCTGGAAGGTCATGTTTGACAAACCTTCTTGAATGTTTTGAAGCGGTAACTAGGGAAATTGATGAGGGTAAAGCAGTGGATGTTGTCTATATGGATTTCAGTAAGGCCTTTGACAAGGTTCCCCATGGAAGGTTGGTTAAGAAGGTTCAATCTTTGGGTGTTAATGGTGGAGTAGCAAGATGGATTCAACAGTGGCTGAATGGGAGATGTCAGAGAGTAATGGTGGATGGCTGTTTGTCAGGTTGGAAGCCAGTGACCAGTGGGGTGCCTTAGGGATCTGTGTTGGGTCCACTGTTGTTTGTCATGTACATCAATGATCTGGATGATGGGGTGGGAAATTGGATAAGTAAGTATGCAGATGATACTAAGATAGGTGGTGTTGTGGATAATGAAGTAGATTTTCAAAGTCTACAGAGAGATTTGGGCCATTTGGAAAAGTGGGCTGAAAGATGGCAGATGGAGTTTAATGCTGTTAAGTGTGAAGTGCTACATCTTGGCAGGACAAATCAAAATAGGAAGTACATGGTAAATAGTAGGGAATTGAGGAATGCTGTGGAACAGAGGGATCTAGGAATAACTGTGCATAGTTCCCTGAAGGTGGAATCGCATGTAGATAGGGTGGTAAAGAAAGCCTTTGGTGTGCTGGCCTTTATAAATCAGAGCATTGAATATAGGAGTAGGGAAGTAATGTTAAAATTGTACAAGGCATTAGTAAGACCAATTCTGGAGTATGGTGTACAATTTTGGTCGCCTAGTTATAGGAAGGATGTTAACAAAATAGAGAGAGTACAGAGGAGATTTACTAGAATGTTGTCAGGGTTCCAGCAACTATGTTACAGAGAAAGGTTGAACAAGTTAGGTCTTTATTCTTTGGAGCGCAGAAGGTTAAGGGGGGACTTGATTGAGGTCTTTAAAATGATGAAAGGGATAGACAGAGTTGACGTGGATATGTTTTTCCCATTGAGGGTAGGGAAGATTCAAACAAGAGGGCATGACATGAGAATTAAGGGACAGAAGTTTCGGGGTAACGTGAGGGGGAACTTCTTTACTCAGAGGGTGGTGGCTGTGTGGAATGAGCTTCCAGCAGAAGTGGTGGAGGCAGGATCGATTTTAACATTTAAGAGTAAAGTGGATAGGTATATGGACGTGAAGGGAATGGAGGGGTATGGTCTGAGTGCAGGTAGATGGGACTAGGGGAAAACAAATGGTCGGCACGGACTGGAAGGGCCGAGAGGGCCTGTTTCCGTGCTGTAATTGTTATATGGTTATATGGTTATTAGGATTAAGCCCACGATTCCAGAAGCCTGTTAACAGAGGGAAGAAACGGTTCCTGAGTCAGGCAGGGTTACACAAAAAGCTGGAGAAACTCAGCTGGTGCAGCAGCATCTAAGGATTACCTCTCGATCCTGGGCCTCCTCCACGGCCAGTGAGCAACACCGCAAGTTGGAGGAACAGCACCTCATATTCCGCTTGGGGAGTCTGCATCCTTTGGCTTGAACATTGAATTTTCTCAATTCTGTTAACCCTTGCTGTCTCCTCCCCTTCCCACCTCTCCCTCAGCCCTCGGGCTCTGGCATTCCCTCTATCTCTATCTCTATCTCCCTCCCCCATCCTAGTCGCACTAGCTTCTCATTTTCACACCACAAACAGCTTACAATGGCTTGTTCCATTTATCATCGATACTTTTATGCATATCTTTCATTCATTGTTTTTTATCTCTCCACATCACCGTCTATATCTCTCGTTTCCCTGATCCCTGACCAGTCTGAAGAAGGGTCTCGACTGAGTCAGGCAGTGCGTGTTTTGTCTGTATCTTCTGCCCAATGGGAGCAGTGAGAAGAGGGAATGACCGGGATGAAAAAAGTCCAAGCTATCTCCACCTTGATAGAATTGTCTGCATTTCCGATGCAGTGTGAAGTATAGATGGAGTGAAAGGGTAGGGAGTCTGATCTGTGTGATGGACTGATACAGATACATTGGAGATCATTACTCTGGATTCAAAGCCTAGCTGGGGTCTTGAATGCTTTGGTAGATATAAAGCGCCAAGGTACTAGTAAAGTATTCTTGCAAGTCCTTCAGGGCAAGAGTTGTTGCAAGAACAGAATGTTTAGTAAAACCTCAGCCTCGTGTCAAATTCAAACAAGCCAGATTAAAAGATTATGATCAATACGCAATGATCTGTTGCCATCATGCACATTTGAGAGACGTAAAACCTTTGGTCCTGTGTGAACTTCATATGAATTTTAGTTTTAATTTTACAATTTATGACACTCTAGCTTTCCCAATGTGAGATTTTGTTCTTGTATTTTTAACCATGTTGAGGGAGATGAAGAAAGGGGTAAAGTGGATCATTTTGTGGCTGATGTGTATCACCCAGTAGTTAACTGGATTTGAAAGACAGACTGGCTTACGATTTAAATACATCCTATTTTAATGCTGGAATATTTCTCCAGGGAAGTTGACAAGAGAATTATTTTTGAATTTGCTTGATTGTCCACTTTCTGCTTCAACTGTGACCCAAACCCAGTTGTAGATCCTGGGCTTGTCCAAACCATCTTGGTACAATGGCAGCAAAGTATATCAGAAGCAGATTTATGTGAGTGAAATGCGGGGTCTATTAATTGTTGAAAGCACCCATTTTCTGCTTTCCTTTATGCCAGAGTTCCTGACCCTTTCTCCTCTTCCACTCGCCCCCCAAAGAAATGAGTTGGACAGGAAGCATCTGGAAAGAGAAACAGTGTTAACGTGTCGGGTCCAAGACCCTTCATTAGACGTTCATGAATTCTGTTTACGGATCTCCAGCATGCATTCCTGAGATGCCTACCTGACCTGCAGAGTGCTTCCAGCAATTTGTTTGTTTTTGCGTATGACCATATCATCTTGTATTCTGTGTCGACCAATAAAGACCACCTTAACCACTTTATAGACCAGTCCTGCATATTTATGGTAGACAAAAATGCTGGAGTAACTCAGCGGGACAGGCGGCATTTCTCTGGAGAGAAAGAATGGGTGATGTTTCGGGTCGAGACCCTTCTTCAGACTGATGTCAGGGGAGTGGGCGGGGCAGAGATAAAATCTAGTTGGAGATAGTAAGACTGGTGGGAGAACTGGGGAAGGCATGGAGAGAGAGGGAAAGCAAGGGCTAATTGAAGTTAGGGATGTCAATGTTCATACTGCTGGGGTGTAAGCTACCCAAGCGAAATATGAGGTGCTGTTCCTCCAATTTGCACTGGGCCTCACTGACAATGGAGTAGGCCCAGGACAGGAAGATCAGATTAGGAATGGGAGGGAGAGTTAAAGTGCTGAGTTAAAGTATGATTCTTTAAGCACATATTTCAAGATTCCTTTGTTCCTATCTCTTAGCACCCTATCATTTACTGTATACTGTATCTCAAATGCGTAAGCATACTTTTTCCAGCTAAAATTCCACTTACCATTTCTCTCCCATCCTAACCCCTTGATTGATGTCTTCCTGCAGCTTAGAATTTTTCACGTTGCCGTTGTCCACAGTGTTCACTTTGGGAACATTTCAAACTTCTTAATCATGCTTCTTCACAGGAAGTTAGTTTGCTTGCTCTCTGGTCCATTACCACTGTGCTTGTTTACCTATATTCCCAATCCGTTTTAAGCCATAATGTATTTCCCATCTGTTCATGGCCCCAGCACTGACCAAATCTCTAGGTAGTTCCAACTTTGGTTCCTTGCCCACCCTCCACAATTGCCAACTGGTCAGCTGCCATAATGACAAATTCAGGAATTCCCTTACACCTACGCCCCCCCCCCCCCCCTTAAAATGTACGTCATTGTGCAACATTTTGATTTAAAATAGCTTGTATATTATCTTGGCATCCACTTCTGTTATCTTTTCCTCCAATTAAATACTTTGGGACATTTTCACCGTTTTGAAAGCAAACACATCTAAAACAGAAAATGCCAGGGCAGTTTGGCAAGCAGTATGTGTGGAAAATGTTTTGGACCACGGACCTTTCAACAGAATTGCAAGATGCTTGTATGCACTTTCCAATAATTGGATCAGTGTGGCACTTGTAAGGGTATGTGGTGGGGACAGGAAGGCCATGCTAATCTTTTCATGTGGTTCTGGTGTGTTTTCAATGGGAAGGAAATAACTTGAGAAAACGTGAATGGTTAACTCCCTTTGCAAAGAAAGGGGAGGAAAGAAGTTTGGATATCAAATTAGATTTGGGCAGTTTCTTGTAAAAAAAAAAGTTTATTTAAATAAACTTTTTACTTCCAAACAATCTCTTTCAGCTTTGAATTTTGACAGAATGCCATTCCAGTGGAAGCTAACTGGGGAAGCGACAGAGTGGCGCTTGTAACCAGAAGATAATTAAATTTGAGTACTTTACTTTAGTCTTCAGATCCGTGCCACAGTTTGAAGGGTTGCGTGTTTTAATTTATTTTGCAAAAGTACCATGTGCATTTTAGAGCATGTACAAGTTTTCTCTATTCTGGCTTCTCGACCCCCCTGGCCAATCTCAAACTTCAAAGGGGTTGGCTGTGAAGGTTGATTGTAACAGATTTGGTTGATTTAAATGTAACTGCAAAAGTAAAATAGTGTTTCTGTGAACATTCTCCTGTTGTGGGATAAAGTATATTTGAAAAATGTTGCATGGCATGCTTGGTTGGAGCAAAATTTAAATGGGAGATCTCCTCCCTCTGCTCGCTCCATGCTACAATGTAAGGAATGTGGTAATATTTACTCATGGGGGGGGAAAAAAATAAGCAAGTGACGCCATCCAGGAACTTGGTGCTTTCACTCTGTTGGGTTTCTTAAAGAATGCAAGATTTCACAGTAAACTTTGGAGGAAGCTCTTTGGAGTCATTGAATATAAATAATCTCACTAATTACTTCTCATTTGCTTTGCAATGCCAAAGGAACTTGCATTTTACTGCAGACTAATGATTATGAAATTGGAACAACTTTCATCTGAATTGCTTATTCCATCTGCTGAACTCCATCCTCATATGTAACATCTTTGGTCGCCGTGC
>CM069132.1:1801713-1991713 GCA_035221665.1 Okamejei kenojei | reverse complement strand
TTATCTCATTGTTATGAGTGGGAGATTGCAACACCAAATTTGGCAGCTGTCTTTCCTACATCTGTAACTGGCTAGACTTGGGTTGGCATTAAAGCACATTGGCATACTGAACCTGTTAAAGGTGCTGAATAATGAATTTTTCAAGTTACATATTGCCACCTTTTTTTCTGATCTGCATGGTCATTCTTTCTGATCTGCATGTTAAGTGTGAGGAAGCAGCACGGCTTCCTATTTTTGTTTAAAGCAAAACTTAAAAGAAAATCAACAATACTTCATCTAATTCAGTTATAGGGCTTGTTGATGTTTTTTTTGGTTTGAAATTAGCAGGCTATTTACACGGGAACAGCAACTGATCCTTGCCTTCAAAGTCCTGTGGATTTCCATTCGGGCATGAGAATTCGCTTGTTTTTAAATGCATCTTTCCTCACAGGTCCCCTCCCCCTACATCATAAAACTGGTAGAACCAACTGGATGATCCACTATTCAGTGCAGAGCAGTAGATCAGGACACCAGGAACTGCAGCTGCTAGAATTTTGTGCAAAGTACAAAGTGCTGGAGTAACTTGGGACCCGAAATGTCACCTTCCTTCCACAGATACCACCTGACCTGTTATCTGATTTAGATTTAGGTTTATTATTATCAGTTGTACCAAAGCTGTAATTTGCATACTATCCAATCAAGTCAGATGATGCTATACACAAATACAATCAAGCCATAGGCATAGTATGCCGAGCTCACGGAAAGATAAAGATTGCAGCATATAGCATTGTAATGTAACAGATCCAGATACAAAATCCAATGGTGGAATATTTTTAGAACGACTAGAAATGGGGCTAGATTTACGGGTATAAAAGCGACTTTAAAAAAAATAAAAATAAAAAGTTACTCCAGCATTTTGCAGTAAATTGGGAATTCTTCTTGAGGAATATTGACTGGATAGCAGGCTATCTGAGTCAGCTATTCTGCAGCTTCAGTTGGGTGTGTAGAAACCAAGCATGCTATTACTTTTCTTGAGGCTAAATTACACGTAAAACCTAAAAAAAAAAGAGCAAATCTGTCCAAATGTATGGGAAGCTATTTCTGATTAACAGGTTTCCAAGGAATGCATTGTAATAGCAGTGGGGTGCAGTAACGGTGTGTCCTAATTTTTGTGATATAAATATGGGAACAGGATTAGGCTTTTACTCCCTCTGATCCTGTCTCACCATTCAGACCACACCTAATGCATAACTCAATTACATTTTTTCCACCTTTGTTCAATTCCCATGAATGTTCTTGCCAACATAAATGTTTTTACATATTTTAAGAGGATGCAGGATTAATCAGATTTTCTTTCTTAAAATGTTAAATCAAGAGGCTGTATGTAGCACCCTTGAGGATCATTGCTCAAAGTAAACTCATTGCTCCAGGTGGGCTTCTGATCAATTGAATAACCTTAAGATAAAGGTGAAAGGGAAGCACCTTTTTCACTCAGTGGGTAGATATATTGGGAACGAGCTGCCAGAGGAAGGCGAAATAAGCGAATTACTTTTAAAAGATATTTGGACAAATTTGGGACTAGGGGAAAACAAATGGTCGGCACGGACTGGAAGGGCCGAGAGGGCCTGTTTCCGTGCTGTAATTGTTATATGGTTATATATGGATAGGAAGGGTTTAGAGGGCTATGGGACAAATGCAGGCATATTCCTTGTACAGCTCTATAACTCAATAATAAACTGTCAATAAGATTTGATGTATTTCCTGAAACACTTCAAACATATCTCACACCCATTGTTCTTCCCTCTGGCCTTTTTTCCAACCCTACCCGAGTTAACCTATTACCTGCCACGCTTTGGCCTGCTTCTTCTCATTTCCAACTTTATCCCCCACCCTCCGCCCCGCAATCAGTCTTTTTCTTGCGTATGTCGTGCACAGCCTAAAGTTGTAGGACAACTTGTTCTATTTGATTGTGCACACCAGGTTGATTGCATTCGTTGAAACCGGGAGGACCACGTGAAGGTTGCAATCTCCCACCCGGCAATCAGTCTGATGGGTCTCGACACAAAACGCTACCTATCCATGTTCTCCAGAGATGTTGCCTGACCCTCTGAGTTACTCCAGCACTTTGTGTCTTTTTGTGTACCAAGCAGCATTTGCAATTATCTATATGATTAAAAGTCTCATCTTGACCACTTCCTGTTTGCACTGTGCTCTGATTTTAGAAAAAACACTACCACATATGGCTGTGATTTGTTTGGCCAATTTACTCGGAGTCCTCCTCCGCTGTGCAGGTCCCGAGGATTTTTCCCATCGATGAAAAATAAAAGTCTTATTAGTTTTTTAAAAAATCTTGAGATTCTTTCTTGTCAATCACTGCCATGAAGGCCACGCCTCTTCCAGTGGTAGGGGGAGGGACTATAAAACCCGGAAGTGTGGGCGTGGCTCAGTCTGTCTGCAAGATGGCGAGGGTGAGGTCATGACTCTGTCTGAGCTGAGAAACTACAGAACACCGTGAGTATGCAATGTACTTGAATAAATGATTTGTTAGCCCTTAATGAAAATGAAATTAGTTGTTTGGCCTGCCCTGTGCTTGAAACTGCACTGGGAATGGAAATGTAGTGAAAATGCAATGAGCTGTTTGGCTTGAGCATACCCTGTGCTTGAAAGTGCAATGGCAATGGAAGTGAAATGAAAATGCAATGAGCTATTCGGCCTGTCCTGTGCTTGAAACTGCAACGCAATTGGAAATGAAATGAGTTCTTTGGCCTGCCTGAAACCACTAATTTCAGCCCACAAGACCCCTATTAGCTGAGAAACCAGTCTCTTTTGCCTAAAATGCCCATATTAGCCCAGGAGGAGCATTTTTCTTTCCAAAAGGCCCGTGCCAGGCCAGGAAAAGTCCAGAAAAAGTGCCTTTCACTGAGATTTCATTGAGATTTTTTTTAAAAGAGCCTCTTTAGCCCATCAGGCCTGTTCTAGCCCAGGGGTCCCTTCGGCCCATCAGCAAGTATTAAACCTCACCCCAGTATTTTTATCCCTCCCTTTATTTGCTCCCTGTGAGATCCAGGCCAGGATAGACTTTCCTCCTTCGTTGCTGTGATCTGCGGAAAAAGATGAAAAATGTCTAAAATTGATTCTCCATCCTCTCCCCCTTCTCTCTCACAGAGTCTCTCACCTGTTTTGGGCAGAATTTCTGGCAGTTTCTGTGCTGCCAACCCACCAGGCCTGAGTGACAGAGCTGCCAGCCCACCAGGCCTGAGTGACTGAGCTGCCGACCCAAGAATCCATTTGGCCCGCAATGTCTATACTAGCCCTCTGGAAACCAGTTGCTTCGGCCCACAGCACCCATACTAGTGCTCCAGAACCCCCCCCCACTGGCCAGCAATATTGGAGAGGGGGAATATTGTGTTGGGGACCAGCCCTCCCGTGTGAACTTAGTCTAGTATTTCTACATTTTAACTGTTCTACTTTTGTTAATGAATTCATGACTTTCAGCTGTCGCAGGATTTTTCATTATAGCTATCATACACCTTTTAAACTCCCCTTGTAAAACTTTATAACTGTCCCACGCCAAGAGATCTATGTCAACCTTTTCAACCCTTTCATGGAGGAATAGCAGCCCCATTTAAGGTTTCAACCTGCCACTTCTTTAAAAAGAATCTGAACCTGTCATCAGCATTTTTGAACTGATAGCAAAATAATGTATTGAAGTGATCAAGATTTCACTGCCGGCAGAACCTTGCCACCAGATTATTTTTTTGTAGTTCCTGCTTGCACAAGATAATCGGTGTGATGAATCAGGTAGCAAAGTTTCAGAATGTTTGTACACGTTTGTTGATGCCAAGCCAGTGCACGGGAATGTATCTCCTTTTCATTACTTGGAACAGGAAATCTGCAACATATTTTCCTCTTCCGGAGTTTGAGATTCGTGTTTAAGGAAAATTTAATTAATCTTTACTAGTAAATTGGAAGAAAATTAGTTTGAGTCGAGGCAAAGTTGAAGACAACAGTGGAAATGAGGAACTGCAGATGCTGGTTTACAAAAAAAGACACCAAGTGCTGGAGTTACTCAGCAGGCTAGGCTGCATCCCTGGTGAATATGGATAGAAGATGTTTCGGGTCCAAATCCTCCTTCAGACAAGTGATGATACGGGTTGGGACTATTCATCAAGCTCAAGCAGTCTGAAGAAGGGCTCTGGTCTGAAATGTCAGCGTTCCATGTTCTCCAGCATTACTGACTAACCTGTTGAATTACTCCAGTACTTTGTGTCTTTTTTTTAAAGCAATAGTGCTTCCCAATAGTTTCAATGAATATTGAGTTTGAATGGAATGCCTTTTTGTCCTCCATTTTGGCTTCAAAACATATAGAGAATGTGAAAAAGAGTAAATTATGAAAAAGTTATAGTCATAGAATCATGGACCATGGAAACAGTTCCTTCGGCCCATCTTGTTTGTGCTGACCGAGCTGTACTATCTATACCAGCCCCATTTCCCTGTGTTTGGGCTGTATCCTTCTAAATCTTTCTTATGACTCTTTCCGAATGTATTTTAAGTTATTTCATTCTAATTATTATTAATTTCACCACTGAATCGTACAATTAAAAGTATAAATTTACAAGTGATTGTGCCATCTACCACAAATGGTTCTACTTGTACACAATAAAAATGAAAAATGTTGGTTTAACTGGACTGCAGGACATTTTTCTCAGTAAGGTTAAAGTCATAACCGGTTATGCCACTACAGGTACTGGGCATAAAGTCATAACAGGTTAACGTGTATAAGATCATGAGAGGAATAGATCAGGTTGGTGCACAGTGTCTCTTGCCCTGAGTAGGTAAATTGAAAACATTTATTAGGAATCTGAGGGGTATCTTTTTCATACAAAGGGTAGTGGATGTATGAAACAAGCTGCCAGAGGAAGTAGTTGAGACTGGAACAATCCCTACATTTTAAGAAACAGTTAGACAGTACATGGACAGGTGGCAAGTGGGATTGGTGTAGCTGGGGCATGTTGGCCGTTGTGGGCAAGTTGATGCGAAGGGCCTGTTTCCATACTGTATCACTCTGTCTCTATGTCTCATTGGATTGTGCTGGTTATTTCAATAGTGAGGATGTCATGCGTGGCACCAAGTACATCAAGTTAATAAACAGAAATATGAGCTATTGTCCTTTGCATGTTGCACCATTGCCACGGTGTGATTGCAAAGAGCATTCTGATTTCAAGGCTTCAGACTGCTATAAATAGCTCAAACTGTTTTGTTAAAGTATCTGAAGGTTGCAGAGACATTTACAGTGCCCTCCATAATGTTTGGGACAACAACCCATCATTTATTTATTTGCCTTTACTCCACAATTTGAGATTTGTAATAGAAAAAAATTGCATATGGTTAAAGTGCACATTGTCAGATTTTAATAAAGGCCATTTTTATACATTTTGGTTTCACCATGTAGAAATTACAGCAATATGTCAACAATACGCTGCTGCAATAGAATCATTAACAATGACACTAGCTTTTGTGTAAAATCTGATCATCAAATGTTATTGTAGATATGGATAAATAATATTATCTGCAGAACTGACCCACGATCGCCTGACCAATTTTCACTTCCACCCTTCATTAACTGAAACTCATCCAAAACTCTGCATAGTCTTAACTCTCACAAATCCCACTCACCCGTCACCTCTGTTCCTGCTCAACTACACTGGCTCCCACTTGAACAGTACCTCAATTAAATGATACGATTTAATTATGTAACATACAACAAATTGTCCTCTGACATTTTCGCTACCTCCAACTGGATCCTACCACTGGCTACATCTTCCCATCTCCTCTTTCGGGAGAGACCGCTCCCTCCGTGACTCCTTTGTCAATTTGTCCCTTCCCACCCAAACCACCCCCACCCCTACCCCCCCCCCCCCCCCCACCCCCCATTGTACTTTCCCTTGCAACCGCAGGAAATGCTACACTTGTCGCTTTACCTCCCCCCTCGACTCCATTCAAGGACCCAAGCAGTCTTTCCAGGTGTGGCAGAGGTTCACCTGCACCTCCTCCTACCTCATCTATTGCATCCGCTGCTCTAGGTGTCAGCTGCTCTACATGGGTGAGACCAATCGCAAGCTTGGCGATCACTTCGCTGAACACCTCTGCATAGTTCGCAATAACCAACCTGATCTCCCGGTGGCTCAGCACTTCAACTCCCCCTCCCATTCCGATTCGACCTTTCTGTCCTGGGCCTCCTCCATGGCCAGAGTGAGGCCCACCACAAATTGGAGGAGCAGCACCTCATATTTCGCGTGGGTGGTTGACACCACAGTGGATTGAACATTGACCTCCAATTTCAGGTAGTCCCTGCTTTCTCCCCCCTTCCCCTCCCCTTCCCAGCTGTCCCACAGCCTACTGTCTCTGCCTCTTCCTTTCTTCTTCCCGCCCCCCCCCCCCCCCCCCCCAACTGAAGAAGGGTCTCGACCCGAAACGTCACCCATTCCTTCGCTCCATAGATGCTGCCTCACCCGCTGAGTTCCTCCAGCTTTTTGTCTACCTTCAATTTAACGATGATCGTTTCCACTCTGGACATTACCTCACTATCTCTGCAACTTTCTCCAGCTCTGCAACACTCCTATAATTATGTATTCCTTTAAACATCCAACTTGTTGTGTACCTCTCTTCCTTCATTCCACCATGTGCCAGCTGTGTTTCAACATTTAGGCTGGTCCCTCAGGTCCTGAAATCCTCTTCCAAACTTTCTTGTTCCTGTTGTTTGAAAACATCTTTTTTCAAGCATTTACCACTGCTCTATTTTTTTTGTATACAATTTGGTAAACTTTATGTAATTGAAGCTTGTGTCATGATACTTGGGACCAAGTGATACAGCATGAAAGTGAGCATCTCGCTCTGTTGACTCTACTCTGACCATCAAGCACGTGTGTCCCAAAAATTGCTCTCTTTTTTTCTCCCCAGATATTACTGCGTACATGCACTGGGGGGAGGGAGGGGAGAGACTCATAGTAGATCAGGGGCTCCCAACCTTTGTCGTCTTGTTTACACCAGGCAACTTTAATAGCACATAACAACGTTATTTCATTTCTTTATGAGCAACTAGTGATGAACAGACATCGGTATACCAGAACCAAATACAGTCAGTCAATGAGAAAAAATTATGTACAAATCCCGAATCAACAAATTTACCCCCTGGGTAAGCGAAATTTACCCCAGATTGGGAACCCTTGTAGTAGACAGTTAACCTACTGATCTGCATGTCTTTAGGATGTGAGAGGAAACCAGAGCATCCAGAGAAAATCCACGTTGTCACTGGAGAGTGTACAAATTCCACACAAGCAGCAGCAGCACCAGAGGTCAGGATTAAACCCGTTGTTTCACTGGTGTTGTGAGGCAGCAGCTTTACTAGCTGTGCTGCTGTGCCGGATGTTTCGTTAATTGGAGCAGCAAGTAATGCAGGATATTAGAGTAAGAGACGTTCCTCTGCCATTAAGATGTCTAATCTCCCAAGACGTTTAGAATTGGGTCTAGGACATGTAGAAAATCTGTTATCATTGAGCTGAAAATGTTTACCAATCCTAATGCAGGTTGCATATGTTTGTGAACTGGTTAACTTTAACTTTAGTGCGGAAAGTATTGCACAAGTAAAACCTATTTCCCAAATGCTGCTTTTGTCTTTGATTGCGGCATGCCATTTCCTAGTTTTTAAACCACATTACAATGTAAACAGCAAATATAAAATTAAGCGTGCCGTTTGAATACATTGACATTCCTCTCCCCCTTTACGCGAAGCCACTGGTTCCTTCTGTTCTTCAACGTTTTTGTTGAAGTTGTTTAAGAAGTGCAAATAACGTGTTGCAGGGCTTTCTAACATGATTACTCAACAATATCTTGCATTATGTCGCATAGAACCCCTTGTGTTCGTCTGTCCGGTGTGTGGAAATCTACATTGCATGTAATGGAGCTTATTAATGAAGGCACAATTGGAAACAGATGCTTTTAGTTTGTTTATGAAGTTGGGAGAGAGGAGGAATGGAAAAGGAATTTAAAGAATGTTGTGATCTTTTAGCAGTGGGTTAGAAAAGTGATCTGTATTCTGGAGAGACGAGGAACAGCAGATGCTGGTTCACAAAAAAAGACCAATTGCTGGAGTTACTAAGCGGACCAGGCAGTATCTCTTGAGAGCGTGGATAGGTGACGTTTCGGGTTGGAACCCATCTTCAGTCTCAAACATTGTCTATGTTCTTGAGAGATGCTGCCTGACCTGTTGAGTAACTCAGCACTTTGCCTTTATCTGCATTCTGGAATTGGTGTAAGACAGAGAGCGTATAGAATACCTAAAGAAAATATCTCAGATTGGGGGAAGTTAAAATGAGGCTGTTAAAATTGTACTTTATCTAGAATATAATGATGTTGAAAGGTTTTAGTAGTGGGGGGCGGGGGGCGGGATTTTGCTGTAAAATAGAGAAATATTAGAAAGAACATTTGTTTGTACTCTGTATATTTAAGGCTTCTTTATTGTTTGGTATATAGAATGGTTCAATTGATACGCGATTATATTGATATTAGTTTATTTGTTAAAGGGTTATTCTGCACACCAATAATAGTTTATATCAAATATGTTGTCAAATGCACAGATTATTAAACCTATGCAACCTGCTGTTATGTCTTGGGTAACTAGTATTTTTGTTTTGTGCTCTTGAATCCCATACTTCGCTCAGTTTTAAGTGGCAATGGCATGAAATAAGGGTTATGATGTTATGTTAAACATGTCTGACATGTTATGTCTGAAGAAGGGTCTCGACCTGAAAACATCACCCGTTCCTTCTCTCCAGAGATGCTGCCTGTCCTGCTGAGTTACACCAGCATTTTGCCCCTACCTTCATGTTATGTTAAACCACTGGTTCGGCCATGCGTGAAATATTGCATGCAGTTCTGGTCACCACACTAAAGGAAGGATGTTATTACACTGGAGAGAGTGCAGAGTAGATTGGCCAGGATTGGAGGACCAGTCATGGGAGAAATTGGATAGGCTGGCTTGCTTTCCCTGGAATGAAGGTGGAAGACAGCTGAGATGGTGTCAAAAATCTTTTTACAAAGGTAGGGATATCAACACAAAAGGAGGCTATAAGTTAATGGTGAGAAGAAGGACTTTTATGTTTTTAATATACAGTGGTTAAAATCTAGAATGCACAGCAAGAGTACATAGAATCAAATCAATTACTGCATTTAAGAGGCATTTGGAGGCAATCGGGTCTTAAGTAGGTGAGGCGTAGAAGGATACCCACTTAATGTGGTTAAATGAGATTGGTGTAGGTGGATGAAAGGTTTGATTATGGATTCGATGGGCTGAGGGGCCTGTTTCTGTGCTGTCCAACTCTATGACTATATCTAATACTTTGGGTGCATTAGAACCATGGGAGGATGCAATTTAATTTTTATCTATTCCTGGGAAGGAAGCTCTTTTTAACTTTTGGGTTTGTTCAAACCGAAACGTCTTGTACCAGAGACTTACTTTTAAATTAAAAATTTGGATCAAGGAATTCACTTCTGCGATTAACTACAGTGGCAGAAATGAGTGTATTTTTCTTGATTAGGTTCACATATTTTCCCAGATCACATTATAATATATTTCAGCAATGAAGGAGAAATGTTGTCCTCATTTGTCCTTTGGTTCTTTTCCAATTTTTCTATATCTACTGATTACCACCTCGTCTGGCAGAAGAAACTACCTTGGTTTACTGTATTAAAACACTTCAGAACTTTGGATGCTCCTGTTAACTCTCCCCATCATTTTTACTACCCAGAGAGAATAACCTTCCATCCTCATAACATTCTCTTAAATCATCTCTGAACCCTCTCCAGGGTCTTGAAATCTTTCCTGAAGTACAGTGCCCAGAACTATATGTCCCAAGCAAAGGCTTAAAAGATTAATTTACAAAGATTTAATGTAATGTCATTATGAGAGGGTTTTCCTACCAAGGGACTAAACAATTTGGTCGTGAATCCCTTAAGACCATAAGACATAAGAGCAGAATTAGTCCATTCAGCTCATCGAGTCTACTCCGCCATTCAATCATGGCTGATCTATTTGCCATCTGAAGAAGGGTCTCGACCCGAAAAGTCGTCTATTTCTTCTCTTCATAGATGCTGCCTCACCCGCTGAGATCCTCCAGCATTTTTGTCTACCTTCGATTTTTCCAGCATCTGCAGTTCTTTCTTAAATATTTTCTCTCAACTCTGTTTTCCTACCTTCTTCCCGTAACCTTTGACACCCTTATTAATCACGAATCTCAATCACCACCTTAAAAATACACATTGTCTTGGCATCCACCACTGTCTGCGGTAATGTAATCCACAGATTCACCACCGTCTGGCTAAAGAAATTCTTCCTCATCTCTATTTTGAAGGTATCCTTTTATTCTGAGGCTGTGCTCTCCGATTCTAGACTCTCCCATTAACGTAAACATTCTTTACAGGTCCACTCTATCTAGGCCTTTCATTATCTGGTATGTTTCAATGAGATTCCCCCCTCCTCATACATCCCCGGAATCATTCTTGTAAACCTCTGAACATTCCAAACCCAGCATATCCTCAGACAAGGGCCCTAAAAATGCTCACAATATTGCAAATATGTCCTCACCCGCACCTGATAAAGCCTCAGCATTATATCCTTGTTTTTGTATGCCTTCTGAAAATCCAAGTAAACAACTTCCATTAACTCTCCTTTGCCTATCCTGCCTGTTATCACCTCAAAAAACGTGTTGACTTTGGCCAATTTTATCAGGCGCTTCCAAGTACCGTGAAACCTCATCCTTAAGAATCCTCATATTGAAGAAGGGTCTCGACCCTAAATGTCACCCATTCCTTCTCTCCAGAGATGCTGCCTGTCCCGCTGAGTTACCCCAGCATTTTGTGTCTACCTTTGATTTAAACCAGTTCTTTCTCACTCGCCTCATCCTTAATAATGGACTAAAATTTTACCACAGAAGTCAAGCTAACTGGCCTATAATTTCCTTTCTTTGCCTCCCTTCTTACATAGTGGATTCACATTTGGTTGTGTGGAATTATCTGCCCTGCTGGGTTGTGGAAGCTCGATCATTGGATGTATTTAAAGTGGAAGCAGATCAGGAAATAAGAGGGTTCGGAGAAATGGCGCAAGAGGGACTGAAGCCAGCATAGATCAGTCATGGTGAGGTTGGCTTGAAGGGCCTGATGTCCTACTCCTGCTCCTATTGCATTCTTCTTTTAAAAGCTAAGGATCTTTATTCATTTCAATTGACGTAATTTATCCTTTATGCAATCCCCTTTGAAAGTGTCTATTTAGTTTATACTGCCATTTCTGGTTCCTTCTTTCAAAATTACAGAACCGAATCAAATTATTTAATGCAGCTACAAGCTATTAAATGTTTTATCGTTTAATGCGCGCAAGAGATGTTGCAGTATTTGATGTGTACTCCAAGTTAGAATTTGTATTTGTTCTCCAAGGGATCTAGTATTCACTATACCTGGTACTCTGAATTGTTAATATTGTACATGGTGATCTTTATTGTACTTGCTAGCTAGTGCCACATTAAAATAATTCGCACAAACACATCTTCCACTCTTTATAACCAGAGTGGCAGTAAGCCATCCTTGACCCCGAGGGATTGCTGATGATGATGATGATTCTTAAAGTATTGAGTTTCCTCTCGCGTGGCAATGTAAATATAATGTGGCCATGCTCAAATCAGCAACTGTTTCCATCTTTAGTGGTGCTCTGTAAATGTCTTTTCACTTGTAATTAAACATTGTTGCTGAATGTATACGATTGTGATGACTGTAAATTGAATAAGTGTGTAGGAAGCAACTGCAGATGCTGGTTTACACCAAAGATATACTCAATGTTGGAGTAACTCAGCGGGACAGGCAGCATTTCTGGAGAGAAAGAATGGGCGGCGTTTCGTGTTGAGACCCTTCTTCATCACTGAGAGTCGGGGGGAAAGGGAAATGAGGCGATATAAAGAGATATAGAATAAAGAAAAAATGTATGCAAAACAATATTGATGATCAAGGAAACGGTCCATTGTTTGCTGTGGGCTAGATGAAAATGAGTTATTGTGAAACTATACAACAACTAGGCTGGGGGGAGAGGGAGAGGGAGGGAGAGAGATTTTCACAGCACTCACCCTAGTGCAAAGTAAAAGAAATTGCATTTCATTGACTCATGAAGTACGGTCAGTAATTGTGACAATGCGTCTTGATGTGCCCTCTTGTTACATTTAAGCATTGAGGTGTATGGACAAAGTATTGAAGTGCATTGTAGATCTTTAAATCTCTTGCATTGGGGTGAGAGGATGAGAAAGATAAACATAGGTTGATGAAGCCAAGGTGTGTGTGGGGCAAGAACACTGCGCATTGGGATATCCGAAATTAGAAAATGTAATGCTCACACACAATGTTCGTAAGCTGCCCAAGTGGAATTGGAGTAAGAAAGAACTGCACATGCTGGTTTAAACCGAAGATGGACACAAAAAGCTGGAGTAACTCTTCTTCTAGAAGGATCTCGACCCGAAATGTCACCCATTCCTTATTTCCAGAGATGCTGCCTGTTCCGCTGTGTTATTCCAGCTTTTTGCATCTTATCAAGTGGAATACGAAGGTAGACAAAAATGCTGGAGAAACTCAGTGGGTGAGGCAGCATCTATGGAGCGAAGGAAATGGGCGACATTTCGGGTCGAGACCCTTCTTCAGACTGATTGAATGCGAGATGTTCTTCCGATTTGGATTTGGCATTGCTTAACAATTGAGGACAAAGCGAGACAGATCAGTGTGGGAGTAGGAAGGAGTGCTAAATGAGCTTGTGTGGTCTCTGTGGGGAAAAAGGGAGAAGATTGTAGTGTTAATAAGGCATTGTTAAAGGGGTGAAGGTGAAGTACTGTGACAGTGTGGTGTAACAATGCTTTACCCAGGGGAGCACCGTGGTGAAAAGAAAGGTCTGTTATCATTCGGGACCATTAGATAATCAATTCATTACATTAGGGACCTCAGAGGTTTGCAATTATTTTTAACATTGTTAAACTCTGTGTTGAGTTTCTAAATTTCTCCAAGGAAAGATTTTGAAAGTCATTATTGTGAAGAAGCACAAAATAATTTTCAGTCGATTTCAGGGCTCTCTCTTAATATATAGCTGGTGTTTTTCGAGAATGGCATGTTTGTGCAAATGCCTGTGGGTTAATAGGCAGTGCAGTTCAACAGGAACACATTGTCTGAAATATTTTCAGACACCGTGATAAGTTGGCATGGAAGGTAGAAACTTTGAGATCATGAATTTTGTGGGATATGTGCATGATTAATTCCTCTGCTAGCAAAAATAATTTTCATGGTAGTTAGTACTTGAGTTTACATGGTAGCGTTCACAACTCCATGATATCCAGAGTGCTTCAAGTATTGTAAGCAGATCCTGCTGCTAACTTGCATATATTTAATGTGTCCATTTCATACTTCATTTTTGTGACGCAGTCCAGTCTAAACACTGTCAATGGGATCTAAATTCTAAAATGTTATTTCAGCTTGTCTATTTGGTTTCTTTCTTCATCACTGCATGGGCTTGCTATTAGATAAGGTTGGCTGTTGCCATTCATCCTTCAATACTCCTGTCTTGAAACAATTTTATTTTTCCTCATCCCTGGATTGGCATAGTTGCATTCTGTTGTGGGAATTGTCAAGCATGTGTCCTGCATCAGTGCGAGATTTCTTTTGCATGTCCTGCTTTAAAAAAAAAAAAAAAAAATCCTGATTGCATTTTTTTTTTTTTTTAAAGTAGGTATTTGTTTTCAGAATTTCAAGATTTATACACTTTTTCACAGGAAGGCTGTTTACTTTGCATTCTTCAAATGCTTTGCACGTTCCTTTCCTCATCCAGATTGGTTTTGGTATTGGTTTATTGATTGTATTAGTCTTTTTTTTTACACCTTCACAGCTCGTTTAAATAATTTGGAATGCAACAGGTACTCGGAATGAGCATTGTGTAAAATAGTTGTACACTAGATCAGCCTCCTGCTTGGAAAAAATCTTTGTGAATTTGTTAACTTCACCAGAGCTATTGGAGTAGGGATTTATAATTAACTACAGTTTTGTGTGGTAAATGATTAACAGCAGAAGCTTGTTGCTCTCCTCTATCCGAAGTAAACAGCCCTGGTAAGCTGCAGTGTATGTTGCTGCTTCAGAATCTCCAGCTGTTGAACTGCAGACACAGCGCAAGTTCATGTGGACCTTTGTGTGCACTCAATTTTTATAAACCATAATTAAGTCTCCCTTCGCGCCTTTACCATGATTACCCTAGACAGTTTTGTACAAACCCACTATCAGAAAGAAAATGACTTTACTGTTTCACTTTTTTTTCCCTCTCTTAGTGTTAGTGACAGGAAGCCAAATATTTAGTTTATCCAGGCTGGTATGTGTGTGTTGCAGAAACGGATGTTGCTCCATAAGAGAGTAACTTTTTGACTGAGGTTAAAGAAAATGCATGCCTGCTGCTTTTTTTAAAAAAAAAGTAGAAAAGTTTTGTCAGAACATTCTCCTCGTATCACTCCCCAGCCCACCTAAACTTGAGGAAGGAACTGCAGATCCTAGTTTACACCGAAGATAGATACAAAATGCTGGAGTAACTCATCGGAACATGCCTGTTCCGCTGAGTTAATACAGCATTTTATGTCTATCTCCACCTAAACTGCATGGAATTTGGAGAGAGATGCTGGAACCTTGAACAAAACCTAAAGTGCTGGAGGAAATCAGAGGGTCCGGCAGCACCTGTGGATGACATAGATGATATTTCGGGGCAGTCTAAAGAAGGGTTCAGATCTGAAATGTCACCTAATTATTTTCTCGTAGATGTTGCCTGACCCGCTAAGTTCTTCCAACATTTTTAAGATGGTGAAATACTTCAGTATTTTACACAGGCACTTCAGCCCCTCATCCACAACTGTAAAAACCATGCTGTGCCAGGACCAGTTGAGGTCATTTGCTTCCTATTTTAGCTGATCAATAGCCAGTGGTATATTTCAATTGTTCTTCAAAGGATATGGGCAGCACTGGCAAGGCCAGCAGTTATTACCCAGAGCTGAATGCCCACATGAAGGTGGTCTTATGCAAGCATGTTCAACTTCTTCAGGGAAAGGCATGTTAAAAAAACACTCGCACACACACTCGCACTCACACTCACACCTCAACACAGTCAAGTCAAGAGAGTTTATTGTCATGTGTCCCAGAGGACAATGAAATCCTTGCTTTGCTTCAGCCCAACAGATCATAGTAGGCATGAATACAGAACATATTAGTGTGTCCATATACCATTATATAGCTATATACCAACATCAATAAATAAGCAGATAAAGTGTAAATAAACAGATAATGGTCTATTAATGTTCAGAGATTTGTTTCAGTTGAGTTTAAGAGCCTGATGGTCGTGGGGAAGTAGCTATTTCTGAACCTGGACGTTGCAGTCTTCAGGCTCCTGTACCTTCTACCTCAAGGCAGTGGGGAGATGAGTGTGTGGCCAGGATGGTGTGGGTCCTTGATGATGCACAGTGTTGGAAGAACTCAGTGGATCAGGCAACATGTACGAGAAAACAAAATAGGTGATGTTTCAGATCTGAACCCTTCTTTAGACTGCCCCGAAACATCATCTATCTATGTCATCCACAGGTGCTACCTGATCCTCTGATTTCCCCCAGCACATTGTGTTTTGCTCAAGGTTCCAGCATCTGTCTCTCCAAATTCAATACGGTTTAGGTGGAGATTGACACAAAATGCTGGAGTAACTCAGCGGGTCAGGCAGCATCTGTGGAGGGAATGGGTGGTTGACGTTTCTGGTCAGATCTCTTCTTCAGACGGATTATAATTGGTGGGGGGGGGGGATCTGGAAAAGGGAGAAGGGGCAGCAAAATTTCTTGCAAGTGATGGGTTGATACAGGTGAGGGGGGATTGATTGCAGATGCGTGGAATAATTGACAAAGGCTAGAGATGAAAAGGAGATAAAAGGCTGTCGGAGGGGGAGAGAGGTGGAATGAAATCTCAAACCAGAGGGAGGGATATGGGTGGAAGGGGGACAGGTGGGTGAGGAAGGAAAGAGGGTGGGACAAATGATATGCATAGGAATGAGAAAGGACGCGGTGGGGGGTTATTACTTAAAATTGGATAAATCAATGTTCTTACCGTTTGGTTGTAAGTTACCCAAGTTGAATATGAATCCTCCAGTATCTGTGCATTCCATCCACAGATGGTCCTCCAGCACTTTGGGTTTTGGTCAGGATTCCAGCATGTGCACTTCCTTAGGTCTCTAAAGATCTGACTATGTTTCGTTCACTACCTGGTCATTGTGGAAGGAGGAGGACTGCATTAACAATTTGGATTGTGATAGTCTTTTTAAGAATAAAAGCATTAGTTTGCCTCTGCTTGCTGTATATTTAATTGCAAGACCTTGTCTGTGGGTAGATGAAGTACTGTTACAATAGATTTGAGAACAATGAGAGTGGTTGAAAAAGAGATCTGATTTGTTTAGAGTTTTGGGTGCAATGCTGCGGTGCAGTTTGCCGGGATTTGAATATTTCCGTTAATTACATGCTATCTGACTGAAAGTCGCCGACACTCTTGACAGTGGGGTATTTACACTGGCTTCTTTCCCTCGTGGTTCTTGGTGAGAGGAGAATAAACAAAAACATCTGCTGTGTGTTCTCGTTTGTTGTAAAACCGAACACGCAGCTCTTTAAAGGAATGATCTGCTGTGAACCTTATTAATGGACATTGTAATAATGGTTGTATGATGAACTTGAGAGTTGAGGGCAGAGAAAAGCATTGTGAATGACATTTTAAGTGCTGCTTTAGATTGTGCAGTCATGGTTGACTTAAAGCAGCTGCATGCCAGAAATGAGGCTTAACTGAAGCTTTATACACTGAAAGAATAGTTAACCATTAACATTTTCCTGTGGTAGCATCTCCTTTTCCCCCAGCAGCTGTATAAATTGTACCCAAGAGTTTTTTTTCCTACATTTTCTGTCTGGTATACTCTCTCTATTTTTGTTTAGTTTTTTCTTTGGCGTGGAAACAGGCCCCTTGGCCCACTGATTCCATGCCAACCAATGATCACCTGTACACTAGTTCTATCCTACACTATACACTAGGGGCAATTTATAGAATCCCCGAGAAAAACCATGCGGTCACAGGGAGAACGTACAAACTCTTTACAAACAGCACCCGTAGTCAGGATCGAACCCAGGTCTCTGGTGGTGTGAGGCAGCAACTCTACCGCTGTGCCACCATAAATCTATTCCCCTTTCCTCAACTGTTGATTGTTTCAGCGTGTAGACCGCTGGACTCCATGCCAAGCTGGTATGGTAGCAAGGTTACTGGACCAGTCTGCAGTCAATGGCCTGGTGACACTAGCTTGAATGCATGGCAGTTGAAAAATAATTGGGTAAGGATTTAAAAAAGCAAGTAAGAGTAACCATGAGGCTGTGGTTTTGCGATAAATACCCATCATGTTCACCAACGTCCTTTGTGAAGGAAATCTACCATTCTTATTCCACTCTGGCCAATATGCGATTCCAGACCCCCTCATAGAACAAACAATACATCACAGGAGATAGGCACAAATAGCTGGAGTAACTCAGTAGGTTAGACAGCATCTCTGGAGAAAAGGAATAGGTGACATTTTGGGTTGTCCCTTCTTCAGAGGAGAAGGTCCCTCGGCCTACAATGTCTGTGCTGAACTAATACTAACCTAAACTAATCTCATTAGCTTGCAATTGATCCATACTCAATTCCCTGCGGTGGTTATGCGGTTGAATCATAACCACGTCCTTTCAAGGTCAGTGAAAGATAATGAATGGTAGGCTTTCCATTGATGTCCCCATCTCATGAACAAATAAAAATTACAGAATACAGAAAAAATAACCACAGTGAGCGTCAAATGTTTACAGCGTTCATTTGTGAGTAATGTTACTGGGTGGTTTGGGAACCCAGGCATATCTCCCCAACATCCATTGATGGGGGCTACCCCCAATAAACCTAACAATAGAAAAGCAGTTGCATTTATACTGTAAATTCTCAACTTATAGAGTCAAAGTGCTTTAGTACTTTTTAAATGCCGTTTATTGTAACGTAGGAAGTGTAGAAAATATATGTATGGTAAGGTTTCCCAGGATAACAACTATTTAAACTGTTCAAGTGATGTTGACTACATGTAGCAACCACTCCTCTGCTTGTTTTTCACAATAGTGCAAAGGTCTTTTATATTCTCCAGAGTCTTGGGGGGGGGGGGGGGGAGGGGGGGGGTGTGGAGTTGGGTGAAGAGTGGGTAGGTTAATACCATGCAGGAAACATGTTCCTGATGTTGGGGATGAGAGGGGATCTGATTGAAACATATAAGATTGTCTGAAGAAGGGTCTCGACCCGAAACGTCGCCTATCTCCTTCGCTCCTTAGATGCTGCTGCACCCGCTGAGTTTCTCCAGCTTTTTGTGTACCCTAAGATTGTTAAGGGTTTGGACACGCTAGAGGCAGGAAACGTGTTCCCGATGTTGGAGGAGTCCAGAACCAGGGGCCAAAGTTTAAGAATAAGGGGTAAGCCATTTAGAACGGAAATGAGGAAACACTTTTTCACACAGAGCCTTGTGACTCTGTGGAATTCTCTGCCTCAGAAGGCAGTGGAGGCCAATTCTCTGGATGCTTTCAAGAGAGAGTTAGATAGAGCTCTTAAAGATAGCAGAGTCAGGGGATACGGTGAGAAGGCAGGAACAGGGTACTGGTTGTGGATGATCAGCCACTGTCACAGTGAATGGCAGTGCTGGCTTGAGGGGCGAATGGCCTACTCTTGCACCTATTGTCTATTGTCACTGGTTTAGTGACCTGCTAAAGAAGATGCCCCTCGGACAATGCAGCAGTCCTTCAATGCTCAGCTGAGTTTGTGCCCAGGTGTCGGGGATAGGGCTTGAACCTGGAACTGCGGTGCTGTGATGAGAGCACTGCAGAGCTCTTTCTCTCATTCTAAAAACAAAAATAGATAGTGCAGGAAATTCTCAGGTCTGCAAGTATTATGGAGAGTGGTTGTTTGGTATGCTCAATGTCTCTTATTTCATCTTATATTTGGATTTTCAGCATTCATAATTTTTATTGTTAGACTATTGCTTTCAGGCAGTTATTCATGTTCCAGCTCCCTGGCAACCCCTGATAATGTCTGCTCTTCATATGGCCTTTGGACTCTTCTCCATTGTTTGTATATCTTTGGCAGCTAGTTATGGCAGGCTTTTGCGATCAATTCACTTCCATTTGTTTTTTTAATCTCGCCTTTCAGTCCTGCTCTGCCCCAGAGGTTTGTGCTGTAGTGCCTTAACAGATTGGTTTTGTGATACAGCATGGAAACAGGCCCTTCAGCCCTCAGAGTTCATGCTGACCAGCGATCCCTGTACACTAACACATGCCATACACTAGGGACAATTTACAACTTTTACTGAAGCCAATTAGCCTACAAACCTACATGTGTTTGGAGTGTGGGAGGAAACTGGGGCACCCGGGAAAACCCATGTGGTCAAGGGGAGAACAGGCTCCATATAGACAGCACCCGTAGTCGGGATTGAGACCAGGTCTCTGATACTGTGAGGCAACAACTCTACTGTTGTGCTATCATGCTACCCTTGTAGTTTATATCCAGGAAACAGCATCAAAGATATATAATGGTAATAAAACAGGTCTGGCAGCATCTGTGGAGGCAAAGGGATGGTTGATCTTTCAGGACAAAGCCCTGCATGGGTCGGACTGCTCTGAGATTTCTCAAATTTTGTGGCAGTTTTGATGCTCAATGCTTTCTACACTGGGTGGCTTACTGATGAGTAAGATCACACACAGTGGTACCATAATGTAGCATGGCTTTGCCGTGGCGTAGATGGACTGATTCAGAATATGTGATTAACAGCTGAGCCAGTGTTGTGCTCTAGAGTTTAGAAGAATAGGAGGTGATCTTGTGGAAGTCTACAAAACTCTACAGGAGACAAAAGGAATTGCAGATGCTGGAATCTTGAGCAAACAAATTGGTGGAGTAATTCGGTAGGTCAGGCAGCATCTATGGAGGGAATGGATAACTGACGCTGAAGAGCTCACTCTTCTTTCTCCCAAGAGGCACAGAAGTGTGAAACGAACTTCAGGGACAGTTTCTTCCCAGCTGTTATTGGGCAGCTGAACGGTCCTCTCACTAGCTCGAGAGTGATCCTGACCTCCCATCTACCTCATTGGAAACCTTACCAATGAACTAAAAAAAGCAAAACCCCTTCTTTACCCATATCTCTGCACATCACTCCCTCGGTACTTGATGGCTATGCGTGCATGCATGGCATCCATTATGTTGGTCTCGGATGAAATACCAGACCTCGCAGATTCTTCATGATGAATAATGTTCATGGACCCATGAAGGCAAATTACTAAATGGATGGCATGTCAAAAAGTGTGAGTTGTATTTGCCTACCTCCCACATATCCTACACACTAGGATGCCACACTGATTATAAATTGTGAAATAATGTTGTTGGCCTAGCTAGTAAGAGGCCGGTAATGGTTTGGGAGGAATTGCAGTCCAAATGTAACATTTGCAACAGAAAAAGGAAGAGGACCAGGCTCTTCGGCCCACTGTCTGTGCCAAGCATAACGCCAAGATAAAGTAATCTCATCTGCCTGCATGTGATCCATTTCCCTCCATTCTCTGCATATCTGTATGCCTATCTAATAGTTAAACACCCAAAGTTGCCAAATCTGTGACATTATTGTACGATAGACAATGACTGCAGGACATGGATAAAGTACAAGCTTGAGCCACTATCAGAAAAGCTTTCTCATAACAATCCCAATATCCAGAATAGTCTTTAGTAGAGAAGTGGAATTGCAGGCAGTGTTTTAATCTATCCTTGTCCAACTCTGTGATGGAGTGGAATTGTCAAAGTGTGATCACCAGGAATGGTGGGAGTATGTATCGATTCCCTCACAATTCGCTATGACACTCCTGACTTCAAGCTGGCTGACAGTTAGCTTGACTGAGACGGAATTGAACTTGGACTATCGCTCCACATATTCATCTCCTTGAAGCTCACTAATGTTTCGGACAATCGTGATTTCCTCGGGACTGCAGCTTTTGTCTTTGCTGGAGATGGTTCAGAAAATGTGACACTTGTCCCTGTGCGTGATTCCTTGCACCTGATTTACCTGGTTTGTAAGCAGTGTCTGCTTGTTGAAGTTGAGTTCTGCAGCATGCCTTAGTGTACAAATGCCAAGTTGCAGAATAAATGTGGGTCCCAGCTTGAGAATCTGCGGCAGAAAATTAGAAAACAAACCCTGGAATTTCTTGCACAACCCTAATTTCCTTAGAACGTGACTACCAGCTATAGAGTCATAGCGTGGAAAAAGCCCTTCGGCCCAACTTGTCCACACCGGCAAACATGTCTCAGCTACACTAGTCTTCTTGCTGTTTTTGTTGTTTCCATTGTTGTTGTTATTTATCTGTTACGTTGGAGCTCCACTCGGGCAGTGCGCCTGAAATTTCGTTGTATGTATTTACAATGACAATAAAGTGTGTAGTATTATTATTATTATTAGCATTTAGTCCATATCTTCCAAACCTGTCCTATCCATGTACCTGTTCAACTGTTTCTTAAATGTTGGGATAGCCCCTGCCTCAACTGCCTCCTTTGGCAGCTTATTCTATACACCCACCACCCTCTGTGTGAAAAAGCTACCTCTCAGATTCATATTTTTAAAACATTTCCCCATCTTAAATCTATGTCCTCTGGTCCTCGATTCGCCTACTCTGGGCAAGAGACTGTGCATCTACCTCTCATGATTTTATATATCTCTATAAAATTACCCCCCATTCTTCTGTGCTCCAAGGAATACAACCGACTCAACCTCTCCCTCTAACTCAGGCCCTCTAGCCCTAGCAAAATCCTCGTAAATCTTCTCTGTACCCTCTCCAGCTTGACATCTTTCCTATAACATGGTGCCCAGAACTGTACAGAATACTCTAAATGCCGGTCTCACCAACGTCTTATTCAACTGCACATGACCCCCCCCCCCCACCAAATTCTATACTCGATACTCTGACTGATAACTGCTAATGTGCCAAGAGCCATTTTGACCACCCGACCTACCACTGACTCCACCTTCAAGGAGCCATGCACCTATACTCCTAGATCCCTCTGCTCTATAACACCTTCACTCTCTGCAAAACCACCCACTTTTGTATCATCAGCAAAGTTGCTAATCTTGTCCTGTATGTTCTCATCCAATTCATTGATATAGATGACAAACAGTAATGGGCCCAGCACCGAAACCTGAGGCACACCCCTAGTCACAGGCTTCCAGTCCGAAAAAAATACTTCCACATTGCCCTCTGCTTCCTTCCATGGAGCCAATTTTCAATGCATTGAGTTACCCCTCCTTGGATCCCATGCGATCTAACCTTCTGGTTTTCCGGAACTGCTGATCAAAATGGCGAAGGTATTTATTAATTCTGCATTAATAATTATTGACAGAGAAAGATAGCTAAGTGTTTAATTTAGCCATGGTACACTATCAGACCATCATTATTGTATTGGTTTATTATTGTCATGTGCACCAAGACACATTGAAAAACCTTGTTTGTGTGCAATCAAGCCATGTACAGCACAACAGGTACTGCAAGAGAAATATACCAGAGTGCAGAATTTAGTGTGTCAGAGTTATAACTTTACAATTATGGAGAAAGTGCAGATATAGGGAAAAAGCTGTTCGTGAATCTGGTGGTATGTTTTCAAGCTTTTGTGTCTTCTGTCCAACAGGAGAGGGAAGAAGACGGAATGACTGAGGTGTGAGTGGCCCTTGATTGATTGTTGGTTGTGGTGCAGGTATAGTCAATTGGGGGGGATAGACCAGTCTATGTGATGGACTTAGTTGCATCCACAACTCTGCATTGTCTTGAGCTGAGCCCAAGAGAGGTGAGAAAAACCTTAGGCTAGTTTAGGGACAAAATATCAACAAAATCTATCACCTATCCCTGAAGGGGTTCAACCCAAGTTTTGAAAGACGTCCTGAAAAATACTCTTACCTGCCACTAAACACTGTCCAACTGAATAGTGTATCGTGTAATGAATAGTTTCTTCTGCATGAGCTGGCATCTTGTTATAAAAGTAAGCGACCATCCGAGAAAAGAACATTTATTATTCATTTATTCATGAAGTATTTTCTCTTATGTTCATTCCTCTGCCCTTATCCTTCACAGAGAGGGAGAGAGAGAGAGAGACTATTAATACTACATGCCAATATTGTTAAACTCTAGACTAGCATATGTGATGAGGATCAGTTGTTTCTCCAATTTGCTTTTGAAAGATATTAAAAATTCTGCTTTCCCCATTGTTTTAGATATATTTTTAAAATAAAATCACTAACGACCCTTCACAATGCATTCGTCAACCCTGCCCTCCATTATTTGATCTTCATAATATTCATTTCTAGTTATAGACCTGCAACTAGTGAAAACAATAATTCTTCTGTTTGCCTTCAACATTTTCTACGCTTCTGATCTCTATCTTGCTGCAAGAAAAGACTCTGATATTCCCGGGTGACGAGTGTTTCTCATCCCTAGAGTCACATTGTGTATATCTCTATCTTCTCTTCGTTCCTGGGAATCTATAGTCGGGTTCATAATTTAAAATGTGCTGTGTTTATCCTCTTTGTAATATTGCCTCGACTATTATTTTAAAATAATTTTTCAAATTAAAATAGACCATAAACAGGTCACTTTGCTGTAGCAGCGTGTCAATATTGTGTACAGTTGCTGGTCTGCAGGGAATTGTGTAGGTGTTCGAAAGCTGTCAGGCAGTCAGAAAAGACAGTTCTCTATTGAGAACCAGAAGGGTGTATTTTTCCATTTCTACTTTCCTGTTTCACCATTTAACAAATGCCTGATTTTCCTTCCTTGAGATAAACCCTGCAGGAAGCAGCATCTCAGGGGAAAACGATAGACAGGATGTCGGTGCCAATCTGACCATCTTATTAGCAGGTCATATTCCCCGGGTGTGACTTTCCGGGTGGGCTGGGTGCGGCTGGCTTGACCCAGACTGCCAAGCATGACTCTGGGCTGTCAATCTGTGCCTCATACCTCCTGGTCATTCATTCGCATTGCTTCCATCAATCAGTTATTAATAGTCCTGATATTCCAAACCTATATTTTTCCACCATGAGAGAATTTATTTTCATCTTTTGTTTTATTGCTGTGTCACCATGCACATTCATAACAGAGTGCTTACTGTGGTGATGAGAAGCCTCATCTTTTAGCAGCAAAAAGGGTCATATGCAAAACATTGACTTCCAAGACTCGGTCAGAGTTTTCGGTAAGTATTTAAACTTTGGTAAAATTAAAACTAATTATTCGTTCATCAGCTGCCAGAAAATCTTACAAAACATAATTTATAATCATATAAATGAATCTGAAAAAGGGTCTCAACCCAAAACGTCACCCATTCCTTCTCTCTGGAGATGCTGGCTGTCCCGCTGAGTTACTCGAGCATTTTGCATCTATCTTCGGTTTAAACCAGCATCTGCAGTTCCTCCTTACACATTTATATTCTTAATTTCCCATTGGGAGAATCTGTGTGTAGAATTCCAGCTGCTGGTTGTACCTGACCCAGAATATACTTTTAAAAGCAAGGAGCAGAATGAGATTCTTCTCCATTGTCACAATAAATGGCACATACGATACGATAGAACTTTATCCAGTTTCCTTGAGACCCATTGCCAAGACCTAGGAGAGTGCTCACAAATGGAGAATCTTAAAAATGTAAGAATAATAAATTAGATAAATTGCCTTCTCTATCTAGTTACTCCCCACCCACCCTTGATTTTTATTTTCTGCTTATTTCACAAGCAGTTACATGTAACTCTGCATTTGTCCAAAATAACTTCATGTCTCCAGCGACACTTCCAAACCTTTGGTTCTGCCCAGAAGCAGTGAGCATAGAGGAGGGAAATTCGTGTTGGAAGATGAAGTCCGAGGGAAAGTTGGTTGGAAGCGCTGTAGCAAATCCTGGGATTGTTTTTTGGAATCCAGGCCATTATATTTTGGTTTGTATTAACAGCCTGGGCTCTGAATCTGATTATTAACAGGTCAGAATCCTGGATGGTAACAATGCAGAAGAATAAGTGAGCCTGAAGAGGCAGCCAAAATGGCTGCATAATGAGGTAGATAAAATATCTCACCAGTGCCAGACTAATTTAATATAAAATGCCATAGCTTAGAAGGAATATTAGGTGCGAAATGTATTCATTTTTTGATGACAAAGGGTTGGAGGGGTGTTGGTAAACTTGGCATATGAGTGGTCCACTCGCTTGGAAGAGTAGTCAAAGTGTTTGCCTACTGAACCGCACTACCAGATTGAGAGAAGCAATGGATCATCGAAACCACTGCTCCAATCAGATTGTGCCGGTTAGAGCATATTTTGGTCATAGAGTTGTGAAGCTGCGACTTTACACTGGAAAATAGGGTTGCGAGGAGTTTGTTTTGAACAGGTGGGAGAGCATTCACTGGGAAAGGATAGTGCAGGGGAATGATTCTCACAGGTCTGGAACTTTGCTGCAATACATTATGGCGAGAAGACAGAATTTCAAACCAGCAAGAGTAAGATGAGAAGCAGATAAAGAACTGAGTAACATGATGCCAAGATAGTAACCTCTCCCTCAGTCAGCAAGATGAAGGAGCTAGTTATGGACTTCAGGAAACAATCTGGTGTACATGCCCCTGTCTGCATCAATGGTGCCAAAGTGGAGATGGTGAAAAGAAACTTACTAGATGTAAATACCTTCAACAATTTGTCCTTGACAATCGCACCTCACAGCACGGTTGCATCCTTTTGCACCCAAGCATTGAAGTTGCCTAGGAGAATAATTCTTCCTTTCACTGAAAGTTCACAGTCGAAGTCCTCAGCTCCTAGAAAACGTCAGCAGCTGTTCTATACACACTAATAATCATAGCTTGTTGTTTCTGCATTAGTGAGTCGAAGGATCACAAGGCAACCACTGACATGGTTGCTGAGTCTCCCGACTAACAAACTCAATCCTACAGCTCACACTGTGACGGTAATGATGGTCGTTATGTTTGACCTTGGAGAAGGTATACCCATTCTTTAGACCTTGCCAATCATGATTCACTCAAGTGATGCTAAAGCATTGGAATTCCTCGGCTTTGATAGCAGAGCAGTATTCCTGCCCATCACTGTTGAGATGGTCCGAGTGGAAGTAGTGTGTACCTGGGTTATTTTTACATTGGGCAGCCGTTGCACAGCAGCTACCATATGGCATTCACTGAATGACGTTTTGATCGAGGAGATCCAAAATGATTGGCGAGCCAGCTATGCTGTGTGAAAACCTACAAGGAATAATCAACATGACGGGTGGCCTTTGTAGACAGTAATAGACAAAACCATTTTAATGCACGAATTTATGGAGCATGATATGCATTTGACTACCAAATACCATAACTTGGCTGTGTGCGTATACTACAAGTTGTGTTTACATGTTTCTTTTATGAATACCACTCCATGCTGTCTTCTATAACTAAGCCAATTTTGTATCCAACTTACTGTGGATCCTATGTGAATAAATTTTTTTGAACCAACCTACCACGATGTACCTGGTCAAATACTTTATCTAAGACCATGCAGACGTCATCCATTCCATACACTGATCAATCGTCTTGTTCATTTCCTCAAATGGTTCAATCAGATCAGTGAGACAGAATCTTCAACCCACAATACCATGGTGCTTATCCCTAATAAGTCCATGCTTTTACAATTGCGAGTAACTCCTGTCCTTAAGAATCTTCTCTCGCATTGTCCTTATCAGTGATGCAAGGCTCACTAGTCTATAATTCCCTGGTTTGTCTCTGTTGCCCATCTTAAATAAAGGGACAACATTGGCTATTCTACAGTTTTGTGGTACCTTGCCTGTGGATATGAGAAAACACAGATCTCTGTTCAGATCCCAGTAAAATATTCCCTTGCCTCCCTCTGTTTTCTGGATTGTTTCCATCACCTCCTGGATACTTATACACCTTGATATTTTTCCAGACAGCAAGCACCACCACCTTTTCAATATCGACATCTCAGAATATCAATGTACCTCTCTCTGTTCTCACATTATCCACGTCGTTCACCTTGGTGAAAATTGATGTGAAGTATTCATTTAAGACCAAATATGATCCCCATCCAAAACAATTCCTTTCAATTGTTAGTATATAGTAAGGAAATGCTGAAGAAGGGTCTCGACTCGAAACATCACACATTCCTTCTCTCCAGAGATGCTGCCTGTCCCGCTGAGTTACTCCAGCATTCTGTGTCTACCTTCGATTTAAACCAACATCTGCACTTCTTTCCTACACAAAGAAATGCAGATGCTGGTTTAAACCAAAGATAGACACAAAATGCAGGAGTAACTCAACGGGACAGGCATCTCTGGAGAAAAGGAATGGGTGACGTTTCGGGTTGACACCCTTCTTCAGACTGAGGCAGGAGAAAGGAAAACGAGATAGACGGTGATGTGGAGAGAAAAAGAACAATGAATGACATGCAACAAAGTAACGATGATAAAGGAAACGGGCCATTGTTAGCTGTTTGCTATGCGAGACAGGTGGGGGTGGGATGGAGAGAGGGGGATTGCAAGGGTTACTTGTAAGTTAGAGAAATCAATATTCATATCACTGGTTGTAAGCTGCCCAAGTGAAATATGACATGCTGTCCTTCCAATTTGCATTTAGCCTCACTGACAGTGAGGAGGCCTAGGACAGAAAGGTCAAAGTGTTCAACAACCGGGAGATCAGGTAGGCCTAGGTGGACTGAGCGAAGGTGGTCTGCGTTTTGTCTCGCCGATGTATGTCCATAACAGATACGGTAGACTTCTGACTAATGAAAAAGGACTAATGGTGTCCCTGGACAGAGTCAAGGGGGGAGGTATAGGGCAAGTGTTGCATCTCCTGCGGTTGCAGGGGAAGGTAACTGGCGAGGGGATAGTTTGGGTGGGAAGGGACGAGTTAACCAGGGAGTTGTGGAGGGAACAGTCTCTGTGGAAGTTGGAAAGGGGTGGAGATGGGAAGATGTGACTAGTGGTGGGGTCCCGTTGGAGGTGGCGTAAATGTCGGGATTATGTGTTGTGTGCGACGGCTGATGGGATGGAAGATGAGGACTAGGGGGACTCTGACCCTGTTGCGACTCTGGGGAGGGGGAGCAAGGGAGGTGCTGCAGAAGATACGTATGAGAGCCTCAACTATGATCACAGATGTTGTAGTATAGACCTTATCTTGGGTGCAGATGTGGCGTAGGAATTGGGAGTAGGGGAGAGAGTCGTTGCAGGAAGCAGGGGGGGAAGTGCAGCCGAGATAGTTGTGGGAGTTAGTGGGTTTGTAATAGACGTTGGTGAATTGTTAACTGTGCACTATTAACAGGGCATTTATAGATTTTAGCATCTTTTTCAATCCAAACTAATTTTCTTATACATTTTCTGCTGTTGAATTTAGTGTTCTCAAAACGTTCTAAATTCACTTCTTAATGCTCAATCATCTCTAGAAACCTTATTGGTGTTTAAAATCAGAAATGTCATCCAATGTATCACCACACCAACCCCAAAGTTTATCATGAAGGATTAAAAATAATTAAAAATCATTGTTGTTTTGTGCAGAACAGTTAGTTTTTTCATTGTCAATTCAACGAGGTGGCTGCTGTTAATGCACGTGGCACTAACCATCACACTGACAAGATCTTTGTTTTAATATAAGATCTTAATTCACTGAAAATTACATGGTGCAATAAACTGGTTGTCTGGTGAATTGTCTTTCTGGAACATGCTCTGGTTTGATGGCATTTGTCCAGGTCAAGCAAACTCTTAACTAATGTAGGATCCTGAACAACTGACAGGTGCACTGGCATGTAATAATCAATAGAAATGATTTACCGCCCTTTACGGTTCGGTGATGGAGTATAGTAAAAGATCAGACAGAAGCCGAATCATTTTGTTTCCTTGAAATGTGGCTCCCGTGGATTAAGAATTTGCTTTCTTACTGAAGCAGAAGTGATTTGTAGATTGAAGTAGAACACTAGTGGTGCACTGTTGTCTACTTTGTTGGGGCTGTTGCAACTGACTGCTTTTAGTAAGGAACTGGATATTTGCAGTAGGGAATGGCCTTGTAAATAACATGGGGATTTATGTGAGTAATGGTGCTGAGGGAGTGAGAAAGTTACAGTAATCATCATGTTCTGTGGCTTGGCACAGGTATTGAGTTGGCCAGTTTCACTCCATTCACTGCACAAGATATGTCCATTCAGTCTGTTTGTTTATGATTGTCATGTGTAAAGAGGTACAGTGAAAATGCCTGTCTCCAAACCCTCTTTTTAACCCCATCTAAATTTTGTTTCATTTGAATAATGGGATTTAAAAAAAAAAAAAAAAATCAAAATAGACTATTCGAGCAATAAATATATACAATACACGATCCTTACCAAACCATCCGACATTCTCGGAGGCTATAGATACATACAATACAGTTTCCACAAATTTATTCCCCCCCATCCCTGCCACTCATGTGCAACAACACGGTCATTTATTTGTAAAAGTCTGTGTACTGATTGGTGGGCAGTCAAATATATGAGCATTTTAACATCAAGAAGGAAACGGCATTGTGTCTTTTTAAAGAGCATTAATGTGGATGCCTCCAGGGCTTGATGGGATCCAGATAACTGGGAGAGGAAAGAGCAGGAGCCTTGCCAAATACCTTTGTATCCTCTCTAGCCTCAGGTGAGGTACCAGAGGATTTGAAAGGAGCCAGTGTTGTTATTTTGTTCCTTTTTGAAGCACAAAATGAGATAATCAGGGATATTTATAGGTTGGTGAGCCTCACATCAGTGGCAGGGAAGGTATTGGAGATGATTTAGATAGGATTTGTATTTGGTGGCGAATGGCCAGTCAGCGTGGCCTTGTATTGGGCGGGTCATGTCTTACAAATGATTGAGTTTTTTCAAAGTGACAAGTGATTTTGACAAGGGTAGGGCAGTGGATGTCGTGTACATTGACTTTCATAAGGCATTTGACAAGGCCTGTCATGGTTGACTATCTCGAAAATCAAGATGCGTGGCATCCACAGTGACTTGTAGTTTGGATTCAACATGTGCTTGCATGTAGAAGAAAGAGGGAAGTGGTGGAAAGGTTTTACTTGCAGGTTTGTGGACCAGTGGTAGTCTGTAGGGATCAGTGCTGTGCACTGTTGTTTTGTGATATATTTTAAAAAAACTTCTATGAAAATGGTAGGTTAGTTGGTAAGTTTGTAGACTGCTAAAAAAATAAGTCAAGTGGCAGACAGTGAGGAAAGTGGTCATGAGGTGCAGCAGGATTTGGATCAGTTGCACATCTGGGTGCATAAAAAGCGGATGGAGTTTAATCTGGGCAAGTGTGAGGTGTTCCACTTTAGGAGGTCAATGGCAGGTCCCTTAACAGAATGTTGTAAAGAGGGATAGAATGATAAATATTGTATGCTTGCCTTCATTGATTGGAGCATTGAAAATAAGAGTCACAAAGTCATGTTGCAGCTTTATTAAACTTTTGTTAGGCCGCATATGGGATATTGTATGCACTTTTGGTCTCCCTTTATCGGAAGAATAAGGAGGTTTTGGTGAGGGTGCAGGTTTACCAGGATTTTGTCTAGATTCAAAGAGTATTGTCTATAAAGAGAGGTTGGATAATCTTGGATTGTTTACTATGGAGTGGTGGATGCTGAGGGAAGACCTGGTAGAGGTTAAGGTAGACGGTCGTAATCTTTTTCCTCGGGGTGGAAAAGCCAAATACTAGAGGGCATTGCTTTAACATGAGAGGTGGAAAGTTTGAAAGAGATGTGTGGAGCAATTTTTTTTAAATTAATTTTTTTTTTACACAAATTGGTGGATGCCACAGTCGCACTGCTGGGGGTGATGGTGGAAACTAATCGGATCATGGTGATTAAGAGGCATATGAATATACAGGGAATTGAGGAGTCGTGCTGGCAGAAAAGATTAGTTTAATTTAGCACATTGCTTGTTACAGCCATCATGAGCCTAAGGGCCTGTTCCTGTACTGCACTGTTCTATGTACTTGAAATGTTATAATTACCCAGCTTAAACCACATTGAAAGCCTTAGGAAACTGGTTACTTTACTTCAGAAATGAATCAACTAATAAAGTTCTTTAACGAACTGAGATTGCTTCCATTCTGTTAAATTGATATTTAGCCATTTGGGAGGAGCCAAGTTCATGTGTACAAATTAAGCTTGGACACAACAAGGTTAGATGTCATTAGGTTGTTCTTTTCCAAGAAGTTAGTAAACCTAAGGAACAAGTTGGCCGCTCTCCTTGATTTGTTGCATGCCTTCTCAGGGAGCTAGATCAGTTCCAGGACGAGGAGGAATTCGTAGATTGCAAAAGGTAGGTGGAATGCCAACTGGTGTAAATGGTAGTCATTGTGATCTGCTGGAAGAGTTTTAATTGCCTTCGGAATATTTGACATTCAGTGCAGAATTGACTTCATGGTAGGAAGTAGAGGGTGGTGGTGGAAAGTAGTTTTTCAGATTGGAGGCTTGTGACCAGTGGTGTGCCTCGAGGATAGGTTTCCTGGCCCATTACTGTTTGCCATCTATATCGGAGATTTAGATGAGAATGCACAAGGCATGAATAGTAAGTTTACAGATGACACTATGTGTGAAGGGTTCCATTTTAGGAAGTCAAACCAGGGTAGGACATTCACAGTGAATGATGGGTCCCTGGGGAGCATTGTAGAGCCGAGGGTTCTAGGAATATAAGTACATAGTCTGAAACGGTATTACTGGTCGATATGGTAGTGAGGAAGACATTTTGCACATTGGCCTTCATCAGTCAGGAAATTTAGTATAGATGTTGAGATTTGACGTTATAGTTGTACAAGGCATTGGTGAGGCCACACTTGGAGTATTATGTTCTATTTTGTTCATCCTGATGCCATTAAAGTGGAATGGGTGGAGACAAAATTTACAAGATGTTGCCAGGACTTGAGGGCCAGTGCTATAGTGAGAGGTTGGGCATGCTCACCGTTATTCCTCAGAGTATTGGAGGCTTAGGGGTGATCTTATAGAGGTTCATAAAAACATGAGGGGAATGAGCTGAGTCTTTTTCCCAGGGTTGGGAAATCAAAAACTAGATGACATAAATTTAAGGTGAGAGGGGAAAGATTTAATAGGAACCTGAGGGGCAACTTTTCATACATGCAGTGGGGCATATGGAATGAGATGTCGGAGGAGATAGTTGAGGCAAGTACTACAGAAACATTTAAAATACATTGGATGGTTACGTGAATAGGAAGTTTAGTGGGAAATAGGACTCTGCTTGGATGGTGCCCCTTGATTGGAAATGGTCAGGGAAGTATTAAATTAGTGGATCCTGGGTGTGGCAAAGCTAAAGTCAGTTTGCCTTCAATTTCCCCTCCACATGATGTCCTCCAGTATTTTAGATCCCTTCCGAATTCATGTCTACAATTGGTCCTTCACCCACATCGTCTAAAATTCTGGTGCAACAAATCTCTTCCTCATCTTTATTTTATTGTCATCTGTCCAGAAACAGAACAAGTAAGAATGTAATCGTTCCATTTCGGGATAAAATGACAATAAAACGCACTTAATTCTTGATTGTCAGATTGTTTATCTAACTAATCTATCCTCAAAATGTTAAAAAAAAAAAAAAAACAAAGTAACTTTCTTGTCATCATCCCCACTCCTTTTGGATCTGCCATTTATTGAATCTGACTTCCCAGGACCCTGGTGTCACAGTGAACTTTGGACCATATAGCTGCACCATCAATAAACATGGCACTATCTCAAGGGTTCCCAACCTGGGGTAAATTTCACCTACCCAGGGGGTAAATTTCTTGATTCTGGATTTGTACATATTTTTTCTCATTGACTGACTGTGTTTGGTTCTGGTATCTGTTCATCATTAGTTCATAAATAAGTGAAATAACATTGTTATGTGCTGTTAAAGTTGCCCGGGATAAACAGGACGAAAAAAGGTTGGGAGCCCCTGCACTATCGGCTTCCATGCAGTCTTCCAATTCCACTCCTGTTTCAGCAAACTTCTAGCTATCCTACACCAGTTTTCTCTGTCAATTACTATTCCCATGTCAACAATTGCACATCGAAATCCATCTAAAATAACACTCGACCCCAACTTGCACTGTCCCATCAGCTGTTGGCGTGTGTAGCCAGGAGGGGATGGTGGTGGATTGAGAATTTGGAACAGTAGGGAGTTTAGCTGGAAAACCTCTCGTACATTTGAAAGTGAATGTCAAGGTGAGCAATCTGCACAAAACTCCTTCGTACTCTCTAATCCAGGCAGCATTGTGGTAAAGCTTCCACATCCTTCCTGGAATGGGGTGATGAGAACTGCACACAATGCTCCAAAGGCTGCCTAACCAAAGTTTTATGAAGCTGACTTTTATATTCAGTACTCCAATGTATCCCAATTTTCATTATGACCAATGAAGGCAAGCTTGCCATAAAAAAAATATATATACACAATGTGCTTAAGTAACTCAGCGGTCAGGCAGCATCACTTTAGAACACGATAAGTGACGTTTCGAATCAGGACTTTACTTCAGACTGAAGAAGAGTCCTGACCCGGACCACCACCTAGCCATGTTATTGTCTGACCTGCTGAGTTACTCCAGCACTTTGTTTCTAATTTTTGTAAATCGGCGTCTGGAGTTCCTTCTGACTCGAGCACACCATACACCTTCTTTGCCGCTCTGTCTGTTTGTGTTGCTATTGTGGTTTCGATTCAACATGATTTAAACTAAAGTGTATAAACTACAAACAACGTTAAAATGATCAAGGATTCCTCTTTGGAAGATTTCAAAGGAATGAGGTCGCAGCTGTAGTTGCCATGGTAATGATTGGCATGTATGCTGTTCATCTGAATTGCTCCCAGTGATGGTTGAATGCCAGACTTTGATATTTCTGGATTTTAAAAAAAGTGACTTTATTAACTATTGTACATGCTCATGTATGGCTTGATTGTACTTGTGTATGGATAATTTGCATAAACCATGCAAAACGGGGTTCTCTCTGTGTCTTGATAATAATAATGAAACAATACCTTATCTCCTTGTATTCCAACCCAGTCAGCATCCTAGAGAGTGTGCAGAGGAGATTTGAATGGTCTGGAAGGCATGAGTTATGGAGGTTTATAAAATCGATAGGGTGGATGGCCACAGTGTCTTCTCGGGGCAGATGAGTCTAAATGAATCTTAAACCCACATACTCTAGATGAGTGTGTGGGATTAAGATTAGAGGGGAGAAATTGGGGAGCACCTGAGGGGCAGTGGGTGTATGGAACAAGGTGCCAGAGCTGGTGAAGGTGGGTATAATTGCAACTTTTGGAAGACATTTGCGCAAATATGTTGTAGGAAAGATTTAGAGGGATATATATGGACCAAATGCAGGCGAATGGGACTAGCTCAGGAAGGAACCTTGGACAGCATTGACAAGTTGGGCTGAAAGGCTTCTTTCCGTATTGTAGATGTCCAAGGTCTTGTTTGGATTTATCCGCATGGAAAATACAGCTGAATAATATTGACTTTTTATCCCACGTACATTTTTAAAGACATTATAAAGTTTTAAAATCCATATTTTAAAAAAAGACTATTATCCATATTATGACATTTTTACTTTGCAAGATTTGAATACAAAATGTATTGAGAACTTGAATGTTCTGCAAAATATGGTACAGTGAACTTTCACAGATTAAATGGGAAGCAATTGTTGACAACCTTGTCCATGTTGTAAATGTGTTTAAGTCGGAGAAATGGATTGTGATCTTACTGTCATAAATTTGCTGAGAATGCCATCCAGTATTGAGAACTCAAGAATCAGTACATATTGTCAGTATTTCCAAATATTGGTCGTAAGTGAAGGGAGCAGAATTAATCCATTCGGTCCATGTAGTATATTCCGCCATGGCATCCGCCATTCCATCTCTGCCTCCAAAAATATCAATTGGTTCGGCCTCCACAGCCTTCTGTGGCAAGGTATTCCACAGATTCATCACCCTCTGTCTAAAGAAATTCCTCCTCATCTCCTTCCTAAAGGAACGTCCTGTAATTCTGAGGCTATGACCTCTAGTCCTAGATTCTCCACTAGTGGAAACATCCTCTCCACATCCACTCTATCCAAGGCTTTCCAGCCTGGATGTGGCCAGGCTGTTCTTAGGTGGTTGGGAATTTTTCCACACAGATTTTGTTAATGGAGTTCTGGGGTGTAGTTTGGTGGTTGGTGCCTTTGGATTGTGGGAGGAAAGCCTCCTAAGTGAGGAACGGCAAGAAGTGTAGCAAGGAGGACCATGGGTTTAGACCAGGTGTAGCATGGGTTTAAGGGGAAGGGGGAAGGATTTAATAGGAATCTGAGGCATAACCTTTTCACACAAAGGGTGGTGGGTGTATGGAACAAGCTGCCAGACGAGGTAGTGGAGACGGGAACTGTCCCAAAGTTTAAGAAACAGTTAGACAGGTACATGGATAGAACAGGTTTGGAGGGATATGGGACAAAAGCAAAAGTGGGACAAATGTAGTTGAGACATGTTGGCTGGTGTGGGCAAGTTGCACTGAAGGGCCTGTTTCCACGCCTATGACATTATCTAAGTATCTTCTTTGTCCAGTAATGACCCACCATTTGGATTAGGGGATCACAATCAGCCTTTATTTCTCTAATGCCCTTGTGACTAGTTCACATGTTCCACTCCCCCTTTATCCAGAACCTAAATCTGCACTCGAACCAAATCTCATTCATATTTTTAATATTGGTGTAAATTTGATATTCTTATTCTTATACTTATTTAACGTGCATCTTTGGGTTCATTTATAATTCTAGTAATTCTCTCTCTTTAATCTCAGCTTCTCTACTGAAGGCCCTGTCCCTCTTACCCCAGTTACTCACGTACTCCCCGTGTTTCTCCTTGATTCTAACTCGGATAATTACGGTATTGGCCGATCGTAGGTACTCGGGGCTATTTTTTTTTTTTACCTCGTGGACATTTTTCAACATGTTGAAAAAACGTCCCAACTTACCTGATGCCCTGAGTTCTTACGGCTGGCATTACGAGCCGCTACGAATCATCCACGGCCTCCTACGGACTCGCTACCGACATTCTCCAAGTTCAAGTCAAGGGGAAAACTCGGGGGAGTTTGTGAGTAACTCGGGTAAGTGGGACAGGGCCTTTATGATTCCTCGTGGAAATGTTAGGCACAATATATGAAGCGTACCAATGTTTACAATGTAAAATATGTTACATTTTGTAACATAAATGTTGTAAAATGCTGGAAATGTTCAGCAGATCAGGCAGTATTTGTAGAGGAAAAAAATGTAATGCATCAGACCAATAATCTTTTATCAGAAGTGGGAAAAGTTAGAAATTGTTTTCTTGCACGCAGCTTTTCACTGTACCTCGGTAGACATGAAAAATAATAAACTTAACTAATTTGGGGAAACAGTGGATGGTAGAAGAGGTCAGGACAAATGTGACGGAGAAAACAGAAGGGAAGAACAGAGTGAATGGTACAAGTAAGTGGTAGTGGTGTGGTCTGAAAGAAGATGCATGTTATTGTAGGAGGAGTGCATTCGCGCAACTTATCGTTAGTTTTTCTATTTCCTTGTGGGTGGGTGTGCAAGCATATTTTATTCCTGAGAACGGATCTTGGTATTATTACCAAAAACTCTCTTTAGCTGCAGTAATGCTCAACCACAAGTGAAAGTGTTTTCATGTTACCTTTAGCAAAGCTGAGTAGGTGTTCTAATTTCAAACATTTGTCAGCATTGGATTTTGGGTGGATGAGGAGGTGGGGAGTGTGTGAGGAGGAGAATGATTATTCTTTGAAAGTGTTTGTTGATGTCATCATGTTTATTTAGAGTGAGTTTGATATGATCGAAGAGTCATTTTGTGCAAATGTTTTGCGCAGAGGGCAGATTGTACAAATGTCCATGTTCAATGATGATGCAGGACAGGAGAATGATGAATGGGCTAGGCAAGGGTTATTGCTAGGGATGCAGGATGTTGTTAACGTGTTAAGAATGGGGAGCTATGGATTTGCAGGACATGTGACGATTACTTGAGTTCTCAAGACTGGATTCAATTCTCAGCCCAGAATTTTCTTTGAATGCTTTAGACTAGATAATTTATAGGTAGATGTTAAATAATATTTGAACACTTCATTACCTCCGCTTTGGCTGAAGACGCACAGAGATAGAATACACTGAGTTTAGAAGTCATAGACACGAGCATTTGGCTGGAGAAAACGACTGTTGCTGACTTCTGGACATGCAAATATAAACAGTTGCTTCAAAATAAGTGACATTCGGATGTATTCCTCCAGTAGGTAAGGAGATGATGTAAAAGGTACCGTGTATAATGGTGCTATTCAGTACAAATACGTGCATGGAGTTTGTGAAATTGCCTCGTACATTTTTCTGCATATTCAAACTATTCCTGGAAGCCTGCTGCCCAAAGCTGGTTGACTAAAAGAAGCATCCTATTGTAGACTCTAAAAGGCACATTGTGTGTTTTGAACAGAACAGCAAATAATTGCTACAGCAGACATTGGTTCAGTTGAAGGTTTGTTTGTCAGGAGAATAATGTTAGTGTTAGTAGGAGTTTTGACTTTCTGTAGATTTACTGAGTGAGTCTGGAATGACGTGCAGCTCTGGACCAATGCAATGAACGATGACATCACTTGCATTTAAAGGCTTCTTCTGCATTTTCTACCGTTACAAGGTGTTTGTAAAAGACTCAGAAAATGTGTGAGAGAGGTCTGGAGTTTTAACGTTATTCTGTAGACCAGTGAATTTTTCATCCTTTACTGTCAATGTGCACATCTTGAGGAGAACAGTTTCTGAGGCTGAGGACGACAGATCTAGGCTCAGAGCAGCATTTTGCTTTAGTTTTTTTACTTCAGAATATGTAAAAGTTCTTTGGTATTGTAGTAAAACCTGATAGTTTATAGTGTTAGGAGAGAAATTAGAAAAAGTAACTAAAGATCCTCTCACACTACCACTATCCTACACACACTAGGGACAATTTAACATTTATACCAAGCCAATTAACCGATAAACCTGGTGCATCTTTGAAGTGTGCGAGGAAACCGGAGCATTCCAGAAAAACCCACGCAGGTCATGCGGAGAATGTACAAATGCCGAACAGACAGCACCGGTAGTCAGGATACAAGGCAGCTATTCTCCCTCGGTGCCAAATAGGGTTAGTCCATTCTGCAAATGATGACAGGGATAAGATCTATGGGAGGTTGCATGGGTATAGTGGTTAAGAACTGGAGCATTCTGGATAAGGACAAGATTTTTGATTTGATTTATTCAAATACTGGGAATTATGTATTTTTTAAAGGTTTGGAGATATTGGGATGAATTTATGAACAAAACGCATAAGGATTGAGGTAACCAAGGTATACAGGAGAATTTTAGTGGCAGTGAAACAAATCAGCCTGAAGAAGGGCAGTTGTACTGTTTAAGACATATGCCTTGCAGCTTGGCTTAATGTCAAATGCCCACAATGGCTCTCACCAGGGTCTCTTCTATATCCCGTAGCTCCGCTCTCACTCCCATACCCCCCCCCCCCCCCCCACTCGTAACAAGGACAGAGTCCCCCCTTTCCCCAACTTCAACCCTATCAGCCGTCACATGCAATAAAAGTAATCCTCCGATATTTTCGCCACCTCCAACAAGATCCCACCACTGGCCACATCTTCCCATCTCCTCGCCTTTCGGCTTTCCGCAGAGACCGCTCCCTCCGTAACTCCCTGGTCAATTCGTCCCTTCCTTCCCTGGTACTTTCCCTTGCAACCGCAGGAAATGCTACACTTGTCCTTTACCTCCCCCTCGACTCCATCCAAGGACCCAAGCAGTCTTTCCAGGTGAGGCAGAGGTTCACCTGCACCTCCTCCGACCTCATCTATTGCATCCACTGCTCCAGGTGTCAGCTGCTGTACATCGGTGAGACCAAGCGCAGGCTTGGCGATCACTTCGCCCAACACCTCCGCACAGTTTGCATTTACGAACCCGATCTCCTGGTGGCTCAGCACTTCAACTCCACCTCCCTTCCGTATCCAACCTTTCTGTCCTGGGCCTCCTCCATGGCCAGAGTGAGTCCCATTGCAAATTGGCGGAGCAGCACCTCATATTTAGTTTGGGAAGTTTATACCCCAGCGGTATGAACGTTGACTTCTCCAATTTCAGGTAGTCCTTGCTTTCTCCCTCCTTCCCTTCCCAGCTTTCCCACAGCCCACTGTCTCCGCCTCTTCCTTTCTTCTTCCCGCCCCCCCCACCTCCCCACTCCCACAACAGTCTGAAGGATGGTCGAGACCCAAAACGTCACCTTCGCTCCATAGATGCTGAAATTTTCATTTGGTGAGAAATAGTATTGGGTTGGCTAATGGGACTGACGGATGATAAATCCCTGGGGAGGTGGCTCTAGAAATAGCGGACGCATTGGTGATCATATTCCAATGTTCAATAGATTCAGGATTAGTTTCTGTGGATTGGAGGATAGCTAATGTTATCCCACTTTTCAAGAAAGGAGTGAGAGAGAAAATGGGGAATTACAGACCAGTTAGCCACCTAACCAGTTAGGTGGGAAAGATGCTGGAGCCAATCATTAAAGAGGTAATAATGGGGCATTTGGATAGCAGTAAAAGGATTAGTCCAAGTCAACATGGATTTATGAAAGGAAAAGCATGCTTGAGTAATCTTCTGAATTTTTTTTGAGGATGTGACAAGTAAAATGGATGAAGGGGAGCCAGTGGATGTTGTGTATCTAGACTTTCAGAAAGCCTTTGATAAGGCACATTAATTAGAGCACATGGTACTATTGGGGGTAGGGTGTTGACGTGGATAGAAAATTGGTTGGCAGACAGGATGCAAAGAGTAGGAGTGAACGGGTCCTTTTCAGAATGGCAGGCAGTGGCGAGAGGAGTGCCGCAAGGCTCGGTGTTGGGGCCGCAACTGTTTACCATATATATATTAATGATTTGGAAGAGGGAATTAGGAGCAACACTAGCAAGTTTGCGGATGACACAAAGCTGGGTGGCAGTGTGAACTGTGAAGAGCGTGTTAGGAGGTTGCAGGGTGATCTGGACAGGTTGAATGAGTGGGCAGATGCGTGGCAGATGCAGTATAATATAAATAAATGTGAGGTTATCCACTTTGGTGGCAAAAACAAGGGGGCTAGATTATTATCTCAATGGGGTTAGGTTAGGTAAGGGGGAGGTACAGCGAGACCTGGGTGTCCTTGTACACCGGTCACTGAAAGTTGGCGTGCAGGTACAGCAGTCAGTGAAGAAAGCTAATGGAATGTTGGCCTTCATAACAAGAGGATTTCAGTATAGCAGTAGAGGTTCTTTTCAAGATTCAAGAGAGTTTATTGTCATGTGTACCTGATAGGTCAAATATAATTCTTGCTTTGCTTCAGCACAACAGAACATAGTAGGCATGACTACAGAACAGCTTAGTGTCCATATACCATTATATAAATATATACACACATGAATAAATAAACTGATAAAGTGCAAATAAACAGATAATGGATTATTAATGTTCAGAGTTTTGTCCGAGCCAAGTTTAATAGCCTGATGGCTGTGGAGAAGTAGTTATTCCTGAACCTGGTCATTGCAGTCTTCAGGGTCCTGTACCTTCTACCTGAATGTAGCGGAGAAATGAGTGTGTGGCCAGGATGGTGTGGGTCCTTGATGATGCTGCCAGCCTTTTTGAGGCAGCAACTGCAATGGATCCCCTCGATGGAAGGGAGGTCAGAGCCGATGATGGACTACTGTTTACTACATGAAGTAGCAGTGTTTACTACTTTTTGTAGTCTTTTCCTCTCCAGGGTGCTCAAGTTGCGGAACCAAGCCACGATGCAACCAGTCAGCATGCTCTCTACTGTGCACCTGTAGTTGTTAGAGAGGGTCCTCCTTGACATACCGACTCTCCGTAATCTTCGCAGGAAGTAGAGGCGCTGATGTGCTTTCTTAATAATTGCATCCGTGTTCTCGGACCAGGAAAGATCTTCAGAGATGCGCACGCTCAGGAATTTAAAGCTCTTGACCCTTTCAACAATCGACCCGTTGATATAAACGGGACTGTAGGTCCCCATTCTACTCCTTCCAAAGTCCACAATCAGTTCCTTGGTTTTGCTGGTGTTGAAGGCCAGGTTATTGTGCTCGATCTCTCTTCTATACTCATCCCCATCAGTGATACGTCCCACAACAGTGGTGTCGTTAGGGAACTTGATGATGGAGTTCACGCTATGACAGGCTACGCAGTCATGAGGATAGAGAGATCAGCAGGGGGCTGAGCATGCAGCCTGGAGGTGCTCCCGTGCTGATTGTTATCGAGGCTGACACATTTCCACCAATACGAACAGTCTGTGGTCTTTGAATGAGGAAGTCGAGGATCCAATTGTGAATAAGGAAGTCGAGGATTCTGCAGTTGTATAGGACTCTGGTGAGACCATATCTGGAGTATTGCGTACAGTTTTGGTCTCCTAATTTGAGGAAGGACATCCTTGTGATTGAGGCAGTGCAGCGTAGGTTCACGAGATTGGTCCCTGGGATGGCGGGGCTGTCATATGAGGAAAGATTGAAAAGACTAGGCTTGTATTCACTGGAGTTTAGAAGGATGAGGAGGAATCTTATAGAAACATATACAATTATAAAAGGACTGAACAAGCTAGATGCAGGAAATATGTTCCCAATGTTGGGCCAGTCCAGAACTAGCGGCCACAGTCTTAGATTAAAGGGGAGGCCATTTAAGACTGAGGTGAGAAAAAACGTTTTCACCCAGAGAATTGTGAATTTGTGGAATTTCCTGCCACAGAGGGCAGTGGAGGCCAAATCACTGGATGGATTTAAGAAAGACTTAGATAGAGCTCTAGGGGCTAGTGGAATCGAGGGATATGGGGAGAAGGCAGGCACGGGTTATTGTTTGTGGACGATCAGCCATGATCGCAATGAATGTCGGTGCTGGCTCGAAGGGCCGAATGGCCTCCTCCTGCACCTATTTTTTTTTTTTCTATGTTTCTATGCTGCCTCGCGCTGAGTTTCTCCAGCAATTTTGTCTACCTTCGATTTTTCCAGCATCTACAGTTCTTTCTTAAACATTTATGTGATGATCACAGTCTGAGGGATCAGCTGTTGAGTAGGATGAATTTCATATGAATCCGTGCAGAGTTCCTCCAACAGTAATAAAATCATAGTCATAATACAGCACGAAAATGGGACCTTCGGCTTAACTGATTTAACCTGTATCTTATCCCTCCAAACTGTTCCAATTTGTATACCAGTCCAAATGTCTTCATTGTATGGGGCTCTACCACTTCCACTGGCGGCTTATTCCATACACCTACCATCCTGTGAATGAAATATTTACCCTTTAGGTCCCTTATTACTGTTCCCTCCTCACTTTAAACCGGTTCCCTTGAGTTTCTGGAGAAAAGATGGTGAGTACTCACCTGATTTAGCCTATTTTTGCTTTTGGCATGGATCTGTTCTGCACAGTTGAAAAGAATGAATTCTGTTTTGCCACCATTGAAGCGGTTTCTTCCTGATCCATTATTTAATGCCATTGGGGATGGATTTAAGGATCAAGGCTCTCTTTCCAAGGGAAGAATGGATCCTGCACAGGTGAAAGAAAGATACATATGGGTGACACGACTTTTCATTATCGCAGAAGCTACTGGGAGGGGGGGGGGGGGGGGACTGGCTGCAGTGAGCCAAAGGTAATTGGACCCAGGAAAGGGCAGTGATACATCAGGGAACTGCAGGTAGTGGGAGAGCATGTTAAACGCTGCAACATAGGGGTGAGGTGGAAAACGTGTCCCAAAGTTATAGTAACATGGTGCTGTGAGTGGCTTTGGGAACTGACTGGAAGCTAGAACAAACAGCAGAGCATGTGAGAGGAAAGTGAATGGATGCAGGTAAATAGTTAAAAGGCTTACGGCAAAAAACAGGACCCATTGCAGTTGTGATTAAATATCCTTGTGAGATCTTGCTCTTCGCTTAGTGAATGTAAATGGTGAGTGGGCTTTGTGAGTAGTCATGATTGTATTGAATTGTAACAGGAGAAGCATTCATTCCAGTGGGGGGGGTGGGGTTGGATGCATTTTGTATGCAACGTGGAAGAATATTTCTTGCAAGCTCGTGAGAAGGGGGAATCACTTGTAGGCCGGTAGTGGACGGGGTTATTTCTATGTATTGGACAGTGTTGGCATTTTTGTTCTTGACATGCCTTTTACATTGTATCAGTCCTAGCTTCCGGATGCAGTCACAAGTAGCTTCATGTGGAGCTGCTTTTTAAAATCTAGTATTATTTCTGCTCGGCTTCTGGAAATATTTTGGGCTTTCTTCCACCACTTCGCCACAAGTATCAGATTAGTTCCTCTGAGCTCCCAATAATGACGTTGTTTACTGCGAGCTCTGAGGGTAGGTGTGCGGGGGCCGGTGATGGGGTCCAACTTCCTGAGCGGGATTGTGGAGGCCAAACACAGAGCTTGTCTTTATACAGAGCTGGCGAAAGCGAGGCTGAAAATGTTTTTTTTTTAAAGAAAACAATTTTGGACGCATATGTATTCACTCTGGCGACCCCTGGTGATGGCTGCTTCAGGAAGTTGCTGCTGTCAGAGGCTGATAAACATGTTTTAAGCAATCCTTGTGTCTGCAGCTCAACCATGTTTATTGGACGGACAGTTTGAAACCAGGGAAGGAGTGGGAGTGTATCAATGAATATTTAATGACGGGAGGGATTTGGAAACATGTCTGAACAGTGAAATATCTCGATGCCAAGTGGAGCAAATCTGCATCAAAAAGGTTTTCCTAGCGCCTTGAATTTGTTCTGATGTGTATAAATACCAGCTTCTGTTGGCTAAGAATTTCAGCCCTGACCCCTGATATCTAATCGGATTTATCTGTGATGCAAGAATTTTCTGTTCATCTCGTGGTCATTGGACCATAAAGAATAGACATTAAAGCTTTCTCATTGCCATGCGACTCTGATCTCTTCCAGATCTATGATTTTGATCTGGTATTAGTTCAGCAGCGTGGCACACAAGCCTTACAGTTCTGTCACTGGGGCTCCTCTCTTGCCATCAAAGTACTCCATACCACTTGGTCCAATCTGAAGCAACATGTTTAAGAAGGAACTGCAGATGCTGGAAAATCGAAGGTAGACAAAAATGCTGGAGAAACTCAGCGGGTGAGGCAGCATCTATGGTGCGAAGGAAATAGGCAACATTTCGGGCCGAATCCCTTCTTCAGACTGATGTGGTGGGGGGGCAGAAAGAAGAAAGGAAGAGGAGGGGAGGAGAAAGTAAGGACTACCTGAAATTAGAGAAGTCAATGTTCATACCGCTGGGGTGCAAACTGCCCAAGCGAAATATGAGGTGCAACAGAAATTAAGCAACATCCAGTTTTGTGAGACGCTCCAAATCGCATTTGATAACGATTGAGATTTTTTTCATGCTATATATTGCTGGAAATGGAGGCAAAAGAATTGTACGTTTGTGCTCGAGCGGACAGTAGCTCTTATTTTAAGTAACTTGAGTGACTGTGCACTGCTTCTTTTAGTTCTCTCACTCGATGTACACACTGTCCAAGACTTGGTTAGCAGATGGAGGTCAGGTTCACTCCTTTTCCAGTGAGGCCTTCAACACAGCTTTCACCAGCAGTAGGGCTCAGCCATTAGTTAATACAGACAGTGCTTCAAGTTATTTGAAAAATAAAGCTCCTCGGCTCAGATCTGGCAGTGGAATGAGCCAGCTGAATGCATTATGTCACACTGTGACAAATTTAGGTCACTGCACAAGTGGGCTATTGTGTTAGATTGACCCAGCAGGGCACTGGGAGAGTGCAGATCTGGGCGACAAATTCTACCCTCTGTCAACTCTCCCCGTGAGCATGTACCAGGTTATGCCTGTCTGCTTTAAGGATAGCTTCTTCTGTTAAAAGTGAAAACAATGGGTGGCACCGTGGTGCAGCAGTAGAGTTGCTGCCTTACAGCGCCAGAGACCCGGGTTCAATCCTGACTACGAGTGCTGCCTGTACAGAGTTGTAGGTTCTCCCTGTGACCGTGATTTTTCTCTGGGAAGCTCCAGTTTCCTCCCACATTCCAAAGACGTACAGGTTTGTATAAATGTAAATTGTCCCTAATTTGTGTAGGATAGTGTTAAAGTGCGAGGGTCATTGGTTGCAGTGAGTTGAAGGGCCTGTTTCCACGTTGTATCTCTGAGCTAAATTTCATTGGAAGTATATTTTGGGCTCTGGGAATGTATTTATTTATTTTTTTAAGATATTTGTGGTGTCATCTTGCTTTTAATCATCTGACATCCCTCAATTTTGACATGCATGTATCGTGGTCGCATAATGAGACGGGGCAAGATTACTCTTCCTGTAACTCATTAAAAACAAACTGCATCATGCTGTTTGTTTATTGGCAGCTTGACAGCAATCTTGCGTGATAAGAACATGGTTTCTCAGTTGATGCTCCTTTTGCGAGCCTTTCAGCGACCTGAAACGTCACCCATTCCTCCTCTCCAGAGATGCTGCCTGTCCCGCTGAGTTACTCCAGCATTTTGTGTCTATCTTCGATTTAAACTACCATCTGCAGTTCCTTCCTACACATAGTATTGATGGTAATGCCCGCTACCACTGAATGGCTCGCAAAAAGAGCATCAACTGAGGAAACCATGTTCTTATCACGCAAGATTGCTGTCAAGCTGCCAATAAACAAAGCATTTTGAGTTTGTTTTTAATGAGTTGCAGGAAGATTTAATAATTGAAGAAGGGTCTCGACCCGAAACATCATTCCTTCTCATCAGAGATGCTGCCTGTCCAGCTGAGTTACTCTAGCATTTTGTGTCTACAGTCAACACTAGTTTGTAGCCCATGTTTGCATGGTGACCACGGGAACCTTCTTCCTACTCCCCCTCACTTTTCCTTCTCTGCCTTCAGGTTCGGCCATCTGTCTTGGGGAACCGAAGATAAAAGTACTGCGCTAGCAACGGGGTGGAGACTTTTTGCAATGGTTCACCATTTGAGAAATGCTTCACAGGGGCGAAGTGTAGTTGAGTAAATGGGACAGCCTTGTTGCTATTGTGCTCTTAAGGAAGTAATTGGGTACTTTCAGTACAATACCAATGACAGCATTTGAAACAAAGTATCCTGACTAGCATTGTGCAAAGGAGGTGGGGTGCCCTCTGCTTACAAGACACAAAATCCCCTAGTGTTGGTGTTTGGCACAATAAATGGGGTAGGGTTGGGTTTGGAAGGCTGGATTAATAATCCAGAAACCTAATTACAGGTCCCACCATGGTAGCTGTGGTACTTAATTGAGTGACAGGGGAAAAAAATGCTTATTGCTAATGTTGGCCACCGAATGTTACGTTGACAAACCCCTTCGAGTTCACTAATGGCTGTTCAGGTGAGGAATTTCAACCATGCTCACCCATATATGGATGACTCTTGAATGTTCTCTGAGGTGGCACAGCGGTAGAATTGCTGCTTTACAGTGCCACAGACCCGGGTTCAATCCTGACTATGGGTGCTGCCTGTATGGAGTTTGTATGTTTTCTCCGTTTCCCTTGGGTTTTCTCCAGGTGCTCCGGTTTCCTCCCACATTCCAAGGGCATGCAGGTTTGTAGGCTAATTGGCTTCTGTAAATTGTCCCTAGTATGTGGGAAAGAATAAGTGTATGGGGATTGTTGGTTGGCATGGACTCGGTGGGCAGCAGGGCCTGTTTCTGAAGAAGGGTCTCGACCCGAAATGTCACCCATTCCTTCTCTCCAGAGTTGCTTCCTGTCCCGCCGAGTTACTCCAGTTTTTTGTGTGTACTGTTTCCACACTATATCTCTAAACTAAATTAACTAGCAAGCCATCAAGTTTGTGCTCATTTGGGAAGAACGACAAATGGTGATCTTGCTGTGAAACAGATTGCAGAATATGTATAGGTAAATGTTCAAATTATTGAGGTTGAAGATAAATATAATTGGGTATGTGTGTGTACTGGTAGCACAATTGCCAACTTACTGCACCAGCAGCCAGAGCTTTAGAGCATTGATTCAGGGTTAGGAATGTAAAAATAGTTTGCTTTTTATCTTGGTAACCATGGAGCGTCTCGGATGTAGCCCCGATTCGCCAGCTTGGTTTCCTGGCATGTGTTTGTTGAACTTGAAAGCAGTAAATCCCAAGAAAATCTTTGTTTTTCTAATCTTTCTAACAGTTGCTTTTAATCAGGGAGCCAAAAACTAGAACACAGATTTAGAGAAGTAGGTCCTCATTAATTCTATCCAACCCCTTTATAATTTAATGCTTTTCATTTATTTGCCTTTCAGATGACTATATGCCAGAGAAATTCACTCCAGCCCATCCAATCTTGTCTCGTAAATTAAATTTACCAATCCTTGCCAGCAACCTCTAGTGTAATTCCACCTTTCCTGCAATGTGGTCATCTGAGCGACAGGCAGTTCTCAAGCTATGGTGTAGCTCTTGTAGCAGAATCTTCCTTTTATATTCTGTCTCATCTAGTAAAGGAAAGCACCTCTGGTGTTTTCTAACTGTTCCTTTGACTTGCTCTTCCATCTTTTAACAATTTGTGGACATACCTCTTTTTCTTATAAAATGACAGCATGGAAACAGTCCCTTTGGCCCAACTTGTCCATGCTGACCAAGTCTGCATTGGTGTACTACTTTCCCTTGAATCCTATGGATTAAACTTTTTTTGAATGGCTGCCTTATCAAAGGCATGCTAACATCACTGTGGACGGTGTAAGTACACTCCCCTTTTCAAGATTCCTTGCTGCCTCCTCAAAGAAATTAATCAAGGTGGTCAGATACAAATCTATGCAGTCTCTCCTTGATTAATATGTGGCTTTCTGAATAAAGGTTTGTACTCTCTCCCCAGAATTGATTCCAGTAATATGCTCGTAGAGTCATACAGTGTGGAAACGGGCCCTTCGGCCCAACTTGCCCATACCGGCCAACATGTCCCAGCTACACTCGTAAAAAGCTACACTACACATGCTCACAGCTGGAATTAAGCCACCAGACTCACAGTTACTTGATTCACCCTGTCCTATTCCACATAATGGTGCAGTTAGCTTTTCTCTAATCTACTGGCACCATAACTGCAGCAAAAACGTACTGGAAAAAATGGTCCAAAACGCTGTTAATTTCTTCCTTGGATCTATTAACAACCTGAAAAATATTTCATCTTCGCCAGGCAACTTATCTACTTCCTAAGAAACAAAAACTTCAGCACTATTTCTCATGCTATATTTACCCTATGCTGTGTTTTTGATTTTGGTCAATTATAAGTGTTAAATCTGCATTGAAAACAGTTTGGGTTCCAACTTGTGCTTTGCAAACAGTTTTGATCACGTATTTTTTGTAAGTTACTGGAGAGGGGGCAGGTAAGATTTATTGTAATTAGGGATTTTGGATACATAGTTTGGACTGGAGCAACTACGGTGGGCTTCCTCAGGAGCTGAGAGGCTGATTAAAGAGTAGCTGATTGGTAGTTTGGATAGAATAAATAGGAAATTGGTTCCATGTGGTCATGGTAGATGGTTTAAGCTTGGAACTCGTTTTTTTTTGGGGGGGGGGGGGTGGCAAAAGATGGAGGAAAATGTGAGGGAGAGAAAGCAATTTTCCCACTGGGTAGTTGTGCAATTGAACTCGTTTGCATGTATGATGGAAGTGGTCAGGATTTTCAGAAGTGAATAGGCACTCCAGAGAAAAGAAATTGGAAGAGCCTGGAACTGCAGGGATTGCATCTGACAAAGACATGGCAGGTCATTCCAATGTTATGACTCCATGATTCCATAATCCCCAGTTTCAGTTCTGTGCATATGTAGGTTTTCCTGACACTTCTGTCAGCCTTTTTGCAAACTTAATATTTTACTGCTGCAGAATAAAAGCTGAGATGGAGCAGGGTGCAAGGGTTGGTGATGGGGGAGAGGGGAGTGGAGGAGGTGGGGTGATGAGTCCAACATAGTGTAAACAGAGATGATTGAAAGTTTAATATTTCCAGTGGTTTGATTTTGTAACTTTAAAATGTAATGTGCGCTTGTGGCTGGAGAGATGTGAATCCAAAAATATTCTCTCCAATCGGGTGCTGGTTTGGTGGAAGGTAAATTCATGAAAATGAAAAAAAGCATTGAGATGCAGCTTAGATTTTAGACATAGACAGCCTCTCCTGGACCGATGAAATATGAAATGTATTTCAAATGCTTCATGCTGCCCAAGGCCTTGCTACATTTCCTGTCTTGATGCAATTATTGGCTGGCTGTTGTTTGGTGGCACCTTGAACAGGAAGAAAACTGTAAAAGATTCCAAGGCTACAAGTTATTCTCAAGGTGACTAAAATCTGGTAAAATAAGGTTCACATTTCACACGTCATTCACAAATGACCTTGGATTAACAATCTAACCATCGCTTAACAAGCTGATGTACGGGGTAGCTCTGAAACCGCTCCAGTTTCAGTGAAGTCGTTTTGATGTCTAGTCTCCATTAGAATGGTATGGAAACAAAGAATAATTTGAAAAGGAACAAAGGCAAATGTGTTTTACAAACATGTACAGATGTTGCTATTTATACAGGCTGGTGTAGATTAACATTTCTTGGAACTAATTTATGAAACTATGCATGTGCAAAATAATTTGGGTAAAGCTGAATCTTCACAGAACCAGAGATCCAGGTTCGCTCCAGCACTCGGGTGCCTCAAATGTGGCGTTTGCACGTACTCCATGCATCCGAGTGGGTTTCCTCCGGGTGCTCTGGCTGTCTCCCACATCCGGATGCGGGTTTGTAGATTAATTAGGTACATTGTCCCTAGCGGGTAGGTTTGTGGTATGACGTGTGCACTAGTGAACGATGGTTGGGATGGCCTTGGTGGGATGAATGGCCTGTTTCCATGCTCCAGATTCATTGAAGTAGTCCAGTCTCCACAGTAATGGCGTTTGAACAAAACAATTTGTAAAGGAGCAAAAAGCAATTAATTTCAACAAAAAATGCAATCTGTCAATCAATTATTACATTTCTGGGAGGTAACGTAGTGCTTTTGAATTCTGGTGAGCTGCTGATGATTCTTGTTTAACTTTGGAGATTGCACTTTGATACAGTAAACCCACGTATGTTCCAAATAGGAGCCTCCCTTTTGTGCAATAAAAGTTTTCTATTTAGGGGCAAAAAATGCACAAGGAATGTTTCTGACGCCTCCCAGCCTGTTGGGGCAGGTAGAAGGCACACAATGCCTTTCCATAGCAGGTCTGGATTTGCCAACTCATTAGCAACCCTCGATTTATTTTTAATCTGTGCTATTGGAATCTGGATGTTTTCTCATTTTATACAAGTGCTTGTGTGATCAGAAGGTTGTTGGTACAAGCTCCAATTTGGAGATGGGTGTACATAAGTTAGGTTGACAGTACAGTGCAGGACGAATGATTCACAAGGAATGGAGACACAAGGATCTGTAGATGCTGGTTCACAAAAAAGGACACTGTGCTGGAGAACTCAGTGGGTCAGGCGACATCCCTGGAGAAACTCAGCGGGTGCAGCAGCATCTATGGAGCATAGGAAATAGGCAACGTTTCGGGCCAAAACCCTTCTTCAGTCCTCAAGACATCCCTGGAGCGGATGGATAGACAATATTTCAAGTGGGGGCCCTTCTGTTTCAGAGCTATCCAACGTACCGTCGCATGTGAATGTAAAGGATAAAGCACTCTTTAGGGATGAGTATGGAACTTCTCTGTCACCATTATTTAACTTACACCCAACAGCACTGGAATAAATTATCCGGCCTTTAACTGTTTGTGAGAGCGTGCTGCGCAGAGATTGGCTGCTATATTTGACTGTTAATTGTTGTGGAACATGTTATGTTTGTGAAAGAGTATTTCAATGTCGGTTCTTTTGGAGACACGAGGAACTGATAGTGGTTTTCAAATTAACAAAGTGCTGGAGTAACTTAACTAGTCAGACTGCATCTTTGCAGTGAAAGGATAAGCATAGGTCGAGACCCTTCTTCAGACTGATGGAGTGGGGGGAGGAAGTTGGAAGGGGGAGGTGATGTGGGACAAAGCCTGACAAGTGATAGGTGGAGGAAGATGCTGGTTTAAACCAAAGATATACACAAAATGCTGGAGTAACAGCGGGATAGGCAGCTTCTCTGGAGAGAAGGAATAGGTGATGTGTTGGGTCAAGACCCTTCTTCAGATTAAGGGTCTCAACCTGATACATCACCCAGTCCTTCTCTCCAGAGAAGCTGCCTGTCCCGCTGAGTTACTCCAGCATATTGTGTCCATCTTAAGTGATGGGTGGATACAGGTGAGTGGGTTTTGATTTACTATCTTTGTCCTACTCCGCCTCTTTTCCAGCTGTCTCTCCCCTACTTCAATCAGTCTGAAGAAGGGTCCCAACCCGAAACATCACCTACATATGGCTTGCCGAGATGCTGTCTGCCCCGCCGAGTTACTCCAACACTTTTTTGTTAGTTCTTGTTAGGTTGAAACTAAAGCATGGTTGGGAACATTAGAAGTATTCTAGATGGGAAATAGTCAATGGAAGTAACAATCTGGAGATTGAAGTTTGCAATTGATATTGAATTTGTAGTGTTGATTTTAGTCACCTGGTTGTGCCCCATTACGTTTCACCTCCTCTGACAGGGCAAGGAGCGTGAGAGGGACGTGAATAAACCTAGTTCACTGCCTGTGCTACAGTACATCCAGTAAATAGGGAACATTTGAAGGCATTTAGAAAGCGGGGAATGATTGGCAAAAAGAATGCTTTGATGAGATATTTTTGGTTGGAGTCCAAGGGTGCATCAATAACAGCACAATACCCGCTCCTTTCCATTCCCTAATACACTCTTCTCTCATTGCTGAAACCCTATTTCTTTCCCCTTTACCTGCAGTTACAGCTAGGCCATAAATGCTGGCATTGCCAGCAACATTAGCATCCTTTCATCAGATAAGATTTAAAAAAACAGTCCATGCCACTTATACAGTATCTGGCATCTCTCTGTACACAGCACATGTATAGCAGCTGGCTTGGTCCATAATTAAATAACTTCAATAAAATAGCAGCTCGTGATTTAAAAGAAATGCCTGAAAATGTAGGCAGTTTAATTTAGTTTAGAGAGACAGTGCAGAAACAAGACCTTCAGCCCACCGAGTCCGCGCCGACCAGCGAATCCCATACACTAACACTGTCCCACAATTTGTTCCAAGGCCAAATTAATCTACAGACCTGTACGTCTTTGGCGTGTTGGAGGAAACCAGAGCACCCAGAGAGTACCCACACAGTCACAGGGAGAACGTACAAACTCCGTACAGACAGCCCCAGTAGTCGGGATCGAACATGGATCTCCGGTGCTGTAAAGCAGCAACTCTACTTCTGTGCCACAGTTCCGTCCCTTCACAACTTTTGGGGTGGGGCACAGGGTGGTAACGCTAGCCTGGCAAAGAGAATGAGCAAACTCCATGCCTGACAGCACTGGAGGTCACAATTTGAACATGTGCTGCTGGAGTTGTGATGTTAATTGCGGCTAGTTTGCTGCACCAGTTACACACTCTGTTCTCTAGCTGCAATGTTATTGTCACGTAACACAATATCTATGCCATGTGTTCACATACCAGTCACCTTTTGTGGGCAATGACTCACCATGTATATTAGGTACTTATTCATCAACCTGTTTTTTTTTTTGTTTTTTTTTTAACCATTTCTTTCCACAGTTGCTGTCCTCTGAGTCATTTCGGCAGCTACAGTATTTTGCCTTTTAATTAACAATTGACTTTTTCATACTATGAAATGGCACAAATGCTTATCTTTGTAAGTTCTGTCTGCGTTTGGCTAATCTGTCAGGCAAACCATTCAGGCGTCAATGTGAACTTCTGGACTGTGAAATTGCTCTTCATCCCAAGTGGTTTAAAAAAGGAAGACATGCAAACATATAATGTTTTTCACGACATAAGGATATCTTAGTGTATTTACAACCAGTGATGTATTTTGAGTGCTGTTATCTTAAACTTGCCGAAGACACAAGAGACTCAGATGTTGGAATTGCCTTGGCCACCATGCTCTCAGTAAGCTGCTGTTAATGGCAAAATGATCAGCAGCTGATGACTAAAACATATTGATGAAAAGATCTTGACCAAGATTTTGAAATGTATTGAGTTTGATTGATTGAAAGATACAGCATGGGAATATGCTCTTTGGCCCACTGAGTTTGCACTGACTTTAACTCACCCGTTCACATTAGTTCTGTGTTATCCCACTTTCTCACTACACACTCGGGTCAATTTTACACAACCTGATTAACCTAAATGCCTTTGTAACTTGGGAGGAAACCGGAGCACCCGGCAAGAAACCAATGCATTTGCAGACAACATGAAAACTCCACACAGATAGCACCTGAGGTTAGGATTGAACCAGGTCTCAGGCACTGTCAAGGGTCTGTCCCACTGCGGCGACCTATTTGGTGAGTTTAGGAGAGTTTGAAAAAGTGTCATGTTGAAGACCTCCTTTGACTATGTTGAAGACTAGCTTCAACTAGCTTCTGGGAAATTGGACATCGAATAGTGAAGACTACCTCCTTCGATCTCCTTGACCTCCTTTCAACTATGTTGAAGACTATCTAACACTACCTTCCACTACCCTTGATTACCTACGAATAACATGCCGACCAACTTTGACTAAACCTACGAGTAAAAAAAAGATTTTTTTTTCCATGGCGACCTTTTTTTACTCGCGGGCATTTTTCAGCATGTTGAAAAATACGGCGTGAGCTAGCTGAGGCGTCGAGTACGCGGGGACTACTCTCGAGCATGAGGGAGGGTTACAAAGACCTCCTCGTGTCGACCATACTGCGAATATGAGTCGAGGGCAAACTCTTCTAAACTCACCAATTAGGTCGCCCAAGTGGGACAGCCTCTTGAGGCAGCAGCTCTAGTTGTCTTTCGCCTTTGAAAGCAAATAATTAAATAATTAAACAGATTTAATTTGAGTGATGCAGTCACTAAAATAGGTGAATAGGTTGCCTTGCAAAACGATCTTTTGGTGGTGAATTGATAGCAGCTGGTAGATGATGTACAGAGCTATTTTAAGCCCGTTATGCAGGTGCTAATTTTGTTTGTTAGTTTTAATTTTTTTTAAATCTCCTTCTGCTCATTGCTTAGTAACATCATTTAAAGAACGCCCTACCATGCAATGCAGTGCTATAAAAGCGTGAGGACATCTTTTCTGGTTTGGGTGATTTGTGACAACCAAATTCAAGACTCCATGTCACGCAGCAAGAATGATTTTTTTGCATTCCTAAACTGCAAATTCCAGCAGTCTCAACCAAGAAGCTCGGCAAAAGTAAACATCATTTCCAAAATGATATCTTTAAATTGAATTATTAATTATCATATGCACACGTTAAAACCCATTACACATTTGGATAAGCATTCTTGTAGAAGTACAATCATATATTAAATTTATTTGTAAGTTCTGGGAATGGTGTGAGTTATTTTTCAGTGTTTGGTATCCTGTTGCAAGAATCATGGTTGCAGTAGTATTTTCCAACATATTTTGTTAAAACTGGTTTTCTCGAATCTTGCAACGGAGTAGCGTAAAGAAATGGGAACTTGCCTTGCAAATAGCGTGATGTGTTTGAGGAGAAACTAAATAATTGCAGGTTGGGGAATAGAATAATATGTTGTTGGGTGGAATGCAAGGAAGACGCGGCTTCACTGGAGCATAAATAATGGCAGCAGACTGTTCAATGAATTATTTGCATTTATACATGATCTGTCATGACTTAAGGATGTGTATGTGCTGAAAATTCTACGTAATGAAAGATTGTTCTACAGTGCCTCAGCACCTTTGAAGTGTGGTCATTCCTGTAAAATAGAAAATATGGTAGTGCACAAAAGCAGTTTGATAATGGCAAGTTAATGTGTTAGTGATGCAGATTAGGGATAAACCTTGCCTGGGACACTTCAGTAAAGGATGGAGTTCTGTTTGTTTCTGATGATGCTTAAGCAGTTAGAAATGGGCAGCCCCTCGAGATATTGTGCCATTCCATAAGATTGTGGATCCTGAGGTACCCTATAGTCAGCGCTCCCTAACATGAAACACCATTTTTTACCTCAACCTTATTTTCTGCTTGTAACTATCCATGCTATTATGCTCGACCATAGCTCTTATAATATTTAATAATCTTTACTGCAGCAACTCATCAAAAGATTTTGGAAATCCAAATACACTATATCCTCTGCCTCCCCAACTTCTGTCCTGTTAGCTACATCCTCAGAGAACATAATATTTGTAAAGCAATGTTTTCTTTCCATAAAACCATATTTATTTAGTTTAGTTTAGAGATACGACATGGAAACAGGCCCTTCGGCCCATCGAGCCCTAAACACACACTAGGGACAATTTACACTTACACCAGCCAATTAACCTTCAAACCTGTACATCTTTGCAATGTGGGAGGAAACTTAAGATCTCGGTGAAAACCCACGTGGTCACGGGGAGAATGTACAACTCCATACAGACAGCACCTGGGTCCCAGACACTGCTATGCCCCTGTCCCACTTGGGAAACCTGAACGGAAACCTCTGGAGACTTTGCGCCCCACCCAAGGTTTCCGTGCTGTTCCCGGAGGTTTTTGTCCTGCGGCAACCACCTTCAACTAGCATCGCAACCGGCTTTGACTAAAGAATTACCAATTTTTAAAACGGAAACCACTTTTGACCATTAGGGAGACTGACAAAAACCTCCGGGAACCGCATGGAAACCTTGGGTGGGGCGCAAAGTCTCCAGAGGTTTCCGTTCAGGTTTCAAAAGTGGGACAGGGGCATAAGGCAGCAACTCTACCGCTGCGCCACCATGCCAGACATTTATTCTACCTAAAGTCAAAACATAACATGTTGGGGATATGCTGCAGGTCACGTTGCATAAATGGAGAGAAAAGCAAAATTAATCTTTCAGGTTAAAAACTTGTCATCAGAACAATGGCATGATCAAGATTAGCAATATAGGCTAGTGACGCTTCATTTCCCACTTTCTAAGATTTGCATTAAGTATTGAAGTTGGGACACTATTGTTACTTGCACAAGCTACACTTGAGGTATTGTGTTCAATTTTTAGTCATCCTGTGGCAGGAAAGATGCCATTATGCTGGAGCAAAAGATTTTGCAGGGAGGATTTACGCGGATGTTACCGTGACTCGAAGGGCTGAGGTTGGGCAGGCTAGGAATTTATTCCTTGGAGTGTAGGAGGCTGTGGTAATCACATAGAGGTGGATAAATTCATGAGGAGAACAGATAGAGTTAGTGCTCTTTTTCCAGGGGTAGGGGAAAATGAAGAACTAGTAGGTGAGAGGGGAAAGATTTAATGGAACCTGAGAGACAACTTTTTGACTTGGAGGGTGTGAGCCAGCTGCCGAAGGAAGTTGTAGATATGGGTACAATAACAATATTTGGAAGACATTTGGATAGGTACAGGAATGGGAAAAGTTTCGAGGGTTATAGATAACTGCGGGCAAATGGGACTGATTTAGATGGGGCATCAATCACGGTTGGCAAGGATGAGTTGGGCCAGAAGTCCTGTTTGCATGTTATATGACTCAAAATGCTGATCAAATTGTTAATGAAGAGCCGATCAGAAGTGACACGAGCGTCGCCTATCCATACCCTCCAGAGATGCTGCCTGACTAGAAATGCTCACAACTAGTGAGTGCATTGGGTTAAACAGAATGGGCAAAACAATTTAAACTATCTGTAACCAGAGAATGGAGACTTGGGATAATTAGTGAAGTTGATGGTAAGGAGAGGCAGGGAATTACTGTAATTTTTTTAACCATGAATTATGAGCTGGTAAAGGGAGGTGAATTGAATTGTAACTTTCAAAATTACTGAAAATCAAAAGGATGAAAGACCATGGAGGAAAGAGCAAGGTTTGCATGTTGAGAACAAGAGGAGATTTGTGAGTTTTGTACAGGGCCTGGGAGCACTAAAGGGCAAGTTGTCAAAATGTCCACAGTCATTTGTTTCAATGTGTGCAAATTGACTTCATCAAAAGTCTGTGTTCCAATCCAGCCAGCGTACATAAATGTAAAGCCTAGTGTGCCACAATTTCCGGCTGCATCTGCGCCGACCAGCGATCACCCCGCCCGCTAGAACTGTCCTACACGCTAGGGACAATTTACAACTTTACCAACGCCACTTCATGGGAGTTAAAATCTGGAAAATGCTTTCAAATTGTATAAATCCTAATCGCATCCAAAGTTTGCACAATTGAGGTCCTCAAATCCCGACATTGAAGTGGGGGGGGGGATTTACATTCAATTAATTACATTATCCTTATCTTGTCTGTGCTACTGGTAAGTCCAGACCCAGCAAACGCAGCCCATGTAATATTCATATGAGCACCCTGTTCATGGTCTGATCGTGAATGAACAGTAAATGCAGTGACAGGAACAGTGCCAACCTGCCTCGTCGCACCCTGGGTCTACCAATCTGTGCAGTTAGGGTCAGGCCTCTGATCCTAAACAAGACACTGGCGAGTGTTCATGTCATTTATATTCGGCAGAATTCTCCATCCTCCTGCCTGTCAGATGTGATTAAAATAAAACTTGAAGACCGAGCAGGAGCATATGGTTCCCATCACAAAATGGCCAGCAGACAATGCCTAGAGAGACTTGATTTTTTCTAAAGCACCTAATACAGTGTCGTAGCTTAAAGAACACAGTTTGTTGCCAGTATTGTATCGGGAGTCTCACCACTGCTGTCATTACAGCTTTGTCAGAAGCCCCTGAAACACAGTTCTCAGCTGTTATAGGAGAGACGTGGTGAATTCTGCCAGCTGGTGCTTTTTCCATTGCTGCTTCCAATCTTTCTTAGTGATGCACAGATCATAACAGGCTACTTACTTGCTTGGTAACACGCAACTCCACTGAATGAAAATTTAGGCAAAGGATGTTTTTGGGCCGAACCCTATTCTTCACTTCACTGTTTTGTTTACTGTCACGTGTACTGAGGTACATTGAAAAGCTTTTATAGTTGCATGCATGATGTGCTAATGACTAAATAATGTTCCTGCTGTTAAGGTCTCCATCCAATTTAAATCTGTCAGTAATTACGCAACAATATCTACAGGGATGCCTGTTCTGTAAGACAGACACAAATAGCTGGAGTAACTCAGTGGGTCTGACAGCATCTCTGGGGAGAAGGAATAGGTGACATTTCGGGTTGATATCCTTCTTCAGCCAACTTCTTACTGTTGCAGTTTTCAACTTTAATTTTGGCTAATGGAATCTAATATGTAAAGCTGCCTTTAACAGGCTTTAAAAATGCACTAAAAGGGAGAAATATAATTGTGTCCTGTCAAATGTTTCCATGGGAACATCAACACTGATGAATGCCAAGATATCATCAATTCAGTGGACACGGTTTCAGATGCTCTGGGAATAAACAGCTTGGTCTCATTCATATTTTTTTAATTTTGGTGTAACTTCACTGGCTTGAAAAGTTAGTAATATAGCCTTGGAAGAGTGAATCCTTTTTTAAAGCTGGTCTAAGTGAGCCGAGAAGTGTTTTTCGATGAATAGGCTAAATGTTGACATATACACCCCGCGTTGGATCATAGGTCCCAGGTGGCTGTGTCCCCCAGGTATGGAATACCATGTCCTTTCTGGTTTACACTGGCCTTTGCCTATTATCCAAACTATACTTCAAAATTCAGCCCAACAAATACAAAACAACTTGGGAATTTGCACCTGTAGGCAGACCTCAAGTTAAGGGTGCAGTACCAATCTCCCAATCTACCTCATTGTGGCCCCGACACTTTAAAAACAAATCTTTGTAACTGTGACATTATAATGCTGTAGATAGACACTATATGCTGGAGGTCAGACCGCATCCTTGAAGAAGGGTCCCGACCCAAAATGTCACATCCATTTTTTCCAGAGATGCTGCCTGGCCCACTGAGTTACTACAGCATCTTGTGTTTATCTTTGATATAAACCAGGACCTGCAGTTCCTTTTCATTACATTATAATATGGTAATCCTGTTATTCTGTACACAGGTATGTTTCTCATTGCACTACCTGTTTGTATGTAGAAACAAAGAACTGCAGATGCTAGTTTACACAGGTTCTTCCCCAATCTCCTTGGAATCTCCTCACCTTAGACCAATGTTCTTTAGTTTTGAACACCTCTGCTTTGACAAAAAGTTTCCTACTATCAAGTGATGAAGAAGGCATAAGGAATGCTTGCCTTGGCATGGAGAGGTCATGGTACAATTTATTGGTTAGGTCACAGCTGCCAAATTGAGGCCTGTTTCTAAGCTGTACTGTTTTATATAATAGTTATACTTGCATTACATGAAAGAATACTATGTAATACCGGTCCTTTAATGCGGATAACATTTCGAGAGCTTACTTGAAATTCCTTGGAAGTTCCCCATAAATATGGCCCCTACGCGGCTGATCTCGACCTCATGGGGACTTCCATGGCAAACATACCATTGGCGGGTCAATTTGTCCCCTGTGGCTGGGGCTCTGGAACTCCGGCCATTTGCTCCCATTTGGCCCCTCGAGCCAGCACCGCCGTTCAATGTGATCATGGCTGATCATCCTCAATTATAGCCGATTTCTGAGGCCAACTTTGTGGGCCGGTATCCCGACTCCCCCGGCAGCCTTCGTGGACCATTCTTGTGCTGTACTGTTCTTTTAGTTAATGTTTCTAGCAGTCCATGGTACTTCAGAGACACGGGAGGGGTATAATTAGTGGATCAGAGGTGTTTAGTTGTATCATTGTTATGTGACCTCTGTTGGTCCGGCAAAATGGATAATCCGGCAAGGCTCTGGAACCGAAGGTGGTGGACCTGTACTTACAAAAAAGTAATTGGATAAATATTTAGAAGGAGGCTGTGAGTAAAGTGATGGAAACAAATTGATACCTCAATTAGATGGTGTGATGTATGGGCTGAATGGTGTTCTTCTGAATTCTGATACAGTGCACTGGAGAGAATTAGCAGGGCCACAACATTAAGTTTGTGTAACAACAAATAACATCAACAATTGAAGGGCTTAGGATAACATAGCAGCGGAGCTGATAGAGCTGCCACCTCACCATTGGAGGCCTGATGTTCAGATCCTGACCGCGGATGCTGTCTGTGTGGAGTTTGCACCTTCCTCCTGTGACCACATGGCTTTCTCTGGGTGCTCTGGTTCCCCACCCCCCACCCCCCCTTTGTATATAGGAAGTGGATGAGAAAGTGGGATAACGCAGAACTAGTGTGAATGGGTGGTCGGTGTGGACTCTGGGTTGAAGGGCCAGTTTTCTTGCAGTATGTATCAATCAATTCAATCGAATTAATGTTATCCCAACTCCAGTTAGAAACATAGAAACATAGAAAATAGGTGCAGGAGTAGGTCATTCAGCCCTTCGAGCCTGCACCGCCATTCAATATGATCATGACTGATCATTCAACTCGGTATCCTGTACCTGCCTTCTCTCCATACCCCCTGATCCCTTTAGCCACAAGGGCCACATCGAACTCCCTCTTAAATATAGCCAATGAACTGGCCTCAACTACCTTCTGTGGCAGAGAATTCCAGAGACTCGCCACTCTCTGTGTGAAAAATGTTTTCCTCACCTCTGTCCTAAAGGAATTCCCCCTTATCCTTAAACTGTGACCCCTTGTTCTGGACCTCCCCAATATCGGGAATAATCTTCCTGCATCTAGCCTGTCCAACCTCTTAAGAATTTTGTAAGTTTCTATAAGATCCCCCCCTCAATCTTCTAAATTCTAGCGAGTACAAGCCAAGTCTATCCAGTCTTTCTTCATATGAAAGTCCTGACATCACAGGAATCAGTCTGGTGAACCTTCTCTGTACCCCCTCTATGGCAAGAATGTCTTTCCTCAGATTTGGAGACCAAAACTGTACGCAATACTCCAGATGGGGTCTCACCAAAACCCGGTACAACTGCAGTAGAACCTCCCTGCTCCTATACTCAAATCCTTTTGCTATGGATGCTAACATACCATTCGCTTTCTTCACAGCCTGCTGCACCTACATGCCTACTTTCAATGACTGGTATACCATGACACCCAGGTCTCGTTGCATCTCCTCTTTTCCTAATTGGCCACCATTCAGACAATAGTCTACACTCCTGTTTTAACCTCACATTTATCCACATAATACTGCATCTGCCATGCATTTGCCCACTCACCCAGCCTATCCAAGTCACCTAGCAGCCTCCTAGCATCCTCCTCACACCTAACACTGCCCCCCAGCTTTGTGTCATCCGCAAACTTGGAGATGTTGCATTCAATTCCCTCGTCCAAATCATTAATATATATTGTAAATAGCTGGGGTCCCAGCCTTGCGGTACCCCACTAGTCACTGCCTGCCATTCTGAAAAGGACCCGTTTACACCTACCCTTTGCTTCCTGTCTGCCAGCCAGTTCTCTATCCACATCAATACTGAACCCCCAATACCGTGTGCTTTAAGTTTGTATACTAATCTCTTATGTGGGACCTTGTAGAAAGCCTTCTGAAAGTCCAGATATAACACATCCACTGGTTCTCCCTTATCCAATCTACTGTTACATCCTCGAAAATCTGTACAGTTAGTATCTGTAAATATGTTTCATAGATTAACATTCACAACAACATGAAACTTTTTAGCATTTCTTATTACTCATTGCCTACTGGGTGCTAGTAACAGGTAGCAAGGGCATGTTGATACCCACTGTACACTGTACACGGTATGATTGGATAATATGCCATCAAAGCACCAATCTCTGCATCATAGCCATAGAAATCGGCAATTCATTCTTGCCAAGCTCTTGCAGTGGTGGAAGCTGACTGTCACTGATGCTCTCGTAGTTAAATAAAGTGAAATGCTGAGGGTTTCCACGTAGAATGATCGATTGTGCTCATTCGATACGCACCACAAATTTATACCTTTGTTCATGAAGAAATGATGAACCATGTAGATTTTCCAGTAGCTTGGGTTCCAACTCCAACCTAATCCGTGACATTTTCAAATCTTGGATGGTGGTGTCGGGGGGGGGGGGGGGGTCGAGTCGAGTCGAAGGGGGCACATGTTTGAAGGCTTGCTTTGAAAGTTAATCACTGAATGCTTTTATTTTTCCTCCCGTGATTAGCATCCCATTAACAAAATTGCAGGAACGTGCAGCTTTGAGAGTAATTTCTGAGAATTAGTTTGATATCGGAACCTTTAATTACAACAAGAAACAGCATCAAAAGAGGAGTGTCGTTACCCCAGTGTTTGTCCCAGTGGCCAATACAGGGATATTCTGTGGCTTCTGAGTGTTGTGGTTCCTTTTTTTTCTCTCAAAGACTGCTTTGAGTGCAGCTAAGTTAAGCTCATTACTATGATCAATAGCTAAACTCTCATTCCCACAGCAAGAGTCTGAGCCTTGAAATCGAACCCGAGCAAGCTTTGCAGTTGCTCTGTAATCTGATTTGCCTTTGATTGTTTGAAAATGTCATCGTAAATGTTTGTGGCCGCAGGACCCTGGCGTGTAGTGTTGTGTGTGACGCCTGGTCTCGGTGTCACGAATGCAACGTTTGCAACCAAATATACATGATAGCATTATAGAATTGTTGGCACCTACAACACAGGAGAGGTCCCTTTCAGCCCACCTCGCCCATGCTCTTCATGCCAACCTGCACTAATCCCATTCGCCCACATTAGCTTTGCGTATCTCTATATCCCTACTTTCCAAGTACCTTGTCCAAACCCATTTTAAACGTTGCAGTTGTATTTGCCTCCACCCCCACCTCTGGCAGCTACAGAGGGAAAATAAAACTAATGTATAAATAAACAAGGAACTGCAGATGCTGATTTACAAAAGAAGCAATTGTTTAAAGCAGTGCAACATTCAAAATGGAGACGGAAACAGGCTGGAAATACTGCCCTGGAGGGAGAAAAAAAATCAGTGACTGATCATCAAAACTCCTGTTAATCAGCACACAATTCTAAAAAGTCTTCTCTGTTAAGATGCTAAAGAAGGTCTTTTTGGAGTATGTTCTAGGGTGTGAATTAGTTCATTTTACTTCCAAACAGCATAGATTTTCTTTTGCTATATTCTCTCATAAATTCCATAACCTTTCATTGCTACAACGTTCTTCCTAATGCCCGTGCCACTTTAGTACTTACTTGTCAGTGACATGAGAAAGTGCAGGTGCTAAAATCTTGAACAAAATCATAAAGTGCTGGAGGATCTTAACGGGTCAAGCTTTGTCCGTGGTGGGAAATAGACAGATAACGTTTTGGGCCGTGACCCTTTTTCAGTTTGTAGATGGTTCCCGACCTGAAAGGTCGTCTAACTTATTTGCAATTATTAGCAGTCATCTGGAGTCACAGCAAAGGTGTATTCAGCTGGAGGATATCATTGAACGGAGCTGGAGCAAGATGTTGAATGTTAGTTGTAGGAAAAATCAATCTGTTTATTGTCCATGTTTCCATTCTGAAGATTAAAGTAGCCAACTAGTGTTTATTGTGGTTAAAAGTCGCAGGCATTTGTTCGAATTGAAATAAAACGACAAACAGTACAGCACGTGAACAGGCCCTTCAGCCCACAATGTCGGTGTGGGACATGATGTCAAGTTGAATCTCTTCTACTTGCATATGATCCATAGAATATCACAGATCTGGACCAGGCCATTCGGCCCACAATGTTCATGCTGAAATTAATGCCAAAATAGACTTGCCTCCAATGCCTGCATGTGAACATATCGCTACAGTCCCTGCATATCCATAGCCCATCTAAAACCCTCTTAAATGGCACTATCGTGTCTGCCTCCACTATCACCCTGCCAACATGTTCCAGGCACCCACTCCTCTGTGTTTAAACACATATTTGCCACACACACATCGTTAATTGGAACATAAGATTCTAAGAGTATTTGGCAAGGTAAAAACAGGAAATATGTTGCATCTCGAGGTAGAGAATAGACAGCGGGCATACATTCTGTCGGCAACATGCCAATCTTAGTGTGGATTTTTGCGTGATATTGCCCCAACTTGTTGCCTGCAAAGTTGCACCTCATCTCCAGCAAGCTTCCAGCTGGACGCAACTTATCTACAGAACTAATGGGAAGCTTTTCTTACCCACAGTGCCCTCTATAATGTTTGGGACGAAGACCAATCATTTATTTATTTGCCTCTGTACTCCACAATTTGAGATTTGTAATAGAAAAAAAATCACATGTGGTTAAAGTGCACATTGTCAGATTTTATTAAAGGCCATTTTTATACATTTTGGTTTCACCCTGTAGAAATTACAGCTGTGTTTATACATAGTCCCCCCCATTTCAGGGCACCATAATGTTTGGGACACATGGCTTCTCAGGCGTTTGTAATTGCTCAGGTGTGTTTAATTGCCTCCTTAATGCAGGTATAAGAAAGCTCTCAGCACCTAGTCTTTCCTCCAGTTTTTCCATCACCTTTGGAAACATTTATTGCTGTTTATCAACATGAGGACCAAAGTTGTACCAATGAAAGTGAAAGAGGCCATTATGAGACTGAGAAACAAGAATAAAACTGTTGGAGACATCAGCCAAACCTTAGGCTTACCAAAATCAACTGTCTGGAACATCATTAAGAAGAAAGAGAGCACTGGTGAGCTTACTAATCGCAAAGGGGCTGGCAGGCCAAGGAAGACCTCCACAGCCGATGACAGAAGAATTCTCTCTATAATAAAGAAAAATCCACAAACACCTGTCCGACAGATCAGAAACACTCTTCAGGAGTCAGGTGTGGATTTGTCAATCACCACTGTCTGCACAAGACTTCATGAACAGAAATACAGAGACTACACTGCAAGATGACAAACCACTGGTTAGCCGCAGAAATAGGATGGCCAGGTTACAGATTGCTAAGAAGTACTTAAAAGAGCAACCACAGTTCTGGAAAAAGGTCTTGTGGACAGATGAGACGGAGATTAATATATCAGAGTGATAGCAAGTATGGAGTAAAGAAGGAACTGCCCAAGATCCAAAGCATGCCACCTCATCTGTGAAACACGGTGGTGGGGGTGTTATGGCCTGGGCATGTTTGGCTGCTGAAGGTACTGGCTCACTTATCTTCATTGATGATACAACTGCTGATGGTAGTAGCATAATGAATTCTGAAGTGTATAGACACATCCTATCTGCTCAAGTTCAAACAAATGCGTCAAAACTCATTGGCCGGCGGTTCATTCTACAGCAAGACAATGATCTCAAACATACTGCTAAAGCAACAAAGGTGTTTTTCAAAGCTAAAAAATGGTTCATTCTTGAGTGGCCAAGTCAATCACCCGATCTGAACACAACGGAGCATGCCTTTTAAATGCTGAAGAGAATACTGAAGGGGGCTGACCCTCAAAACAAGCATAAGCTAAAGATGGCTGCAATACAGGCCTGGCAGAGCATTACCAGAGAAGACAGCCAGCAACTGGTGATGTCCATGAATCGCAGACTTCAAGCAGTCATTGCATGCAAAGGATATGCAACAAAATACTAAACATGACTACTTTCATTTACATGACATTGCTGTGTCCCAAACATTATGGTGCCTTGAAATGGGGGAACAATGTATAAACACTGCTGTAATTTCTACATGGTGAAATCAAAATGTATAAAAATGGCCTTTATTAAAATCTGACAATGTGCACTTTAACCACATGTGACTTTTTTTATTACAAATCACAAATTTTGGAGTACAGAGGCAAATAAATAAATAACGGATGTTTGTCCCAAACATTATGGAGTGCACTGTGTTATCTTCACACTGGAACCAAAGTCATCCCAACTTTAATTGTCGAAACGATAGCATGCGGGTGATGTTTGTGTTTGTCCAATGTTTGGAGGCTGAGCTCCATTCATCAACGTGTTCTCTGAAATATACCAGAGCATGGCCATCCACTGAACATATATTAACCAGTTGGTTATCTAACATTTTCTGCATTCTCAGTCGAGGCAAACATCTAAAAATGCCAGAAAAGGTGTAGCATCCCTAATCCATGATTCCCAAACTACAAACTCTCAAAAGAGTTTTTGGAATAGCACTGAGAACAATGGGTTGCTGGAGGCATTGCCAATATTGCTGCTGCCTCGCACCTCCTGTGACACCGGCTTGATTTTGCACAGGACCAGGCCCTTCGGCCTACAATGCCTGTGCCAAACATGATTCCAAGATAAACTCATCTTTTCTGCCTGCGCAAGAATCAAATCCCTCTGTTCTCTGTATTTCCATGTGCAGCATCTAAAAACCCTCTTAAACTCCATTATCGTATCTGCCTCCATCACCAACCTTGGCAAGCGCGATCCAGGCACCCACATCCTTTTTTTAAAAAAAATACACTCCTTTAAACTTTCCAGCTTTCACGTTAAAACTATGCCCTCTAGTCTGACATTTCCAACAGGAATGATTCTTGATTAGCAAGAGCATGAAATGTTACAAGGGGGAAGGCAGGAGAATGGGGTTTGGAGGGAAAAATAGATCCACTGTGACCAAATGCTGGAGCAGAATCAATGGGCCGAATGGCCTAAATCTGCTGCTATGTCTTATGGTCTTTTGAAATCAACCGAATTAGTAAAGAGAATACATTTGATGGCATGTAGGGAAAGGACAGGGAATAAGATTAACTAATTTGAAATTTCAGGAGTTGGTGATGGGTCAGTAGGTTCTGTGCTGTTTTATGGTTAATTATGTGAACGCGACTATTGCATTATATCATTTTAATAACAATTTAATGGGCAATATAGATAAGAGACCTGGTCTGAAATGTATTCTTTGATAGAATCCAGAATTGTAACACTGCAAAATGAATCAGTTGTCCCGTTTCAAATGTGTATTCTGTGCAAGGAAACTGGTTGCTGCATTTTGTAAACCAGATGTGTATACAGTCATAATCAGCTTGACTGTAATGCCTTTGCCCTCTGATGATACTGCTGAAATTGCCAGTGTGAAATGCATGCACATTTTTCTGTCTGCCAACATCCCAGACACATCCCCACAATAAAGAAAATAGTTCCTGCCCACATCTATAACCCAGCAGTGGCCTGCTCAAGTTCAAGGACAGACCACCCATTTTCTCCAACCGCTGACCCCTACTTTGAGATGTCTGTAAATAGAACCTTGAAGTATTGTATTAAATATTTCAAATATCACATTCCTCCAGGGCCATAATTGTTGGTAGACTGCTGTAGTCACAAGCGCTTACTTGCCTGGAATCTTCTCAAGTGTAATTAAACTTGCCTTCCAGCTGTTGGAGCATGTAACCAGCCATTCATTAGTTACGGGTGGCTGGTTGTATGAAGATTGCTTCTCACATTTAATAGATTTGATTCTCAAGTCTATGTGAGACTCGCCATGACTTTCCTCTTGTCTATCCAGTCCTTTCATTTTAGCTCTTGGTCTTGGAGCCTCCATCTGCAATTGGTTTCTGGACTTAGTAGTTTATTATTGTCATGTGTACGGATGTAGACTGAATAGCTTTTGGCTTGGTCATAAAATTGGTAATAATTTCCTTCATCTTGACCCTCTACACTGGTGCTGCTGAAGGTTGTGCTTGTCCCTTCCCAACATGGACCCTCGGTCCCTTCCCAACATGGTGCCCCTCTACCCTGTACACTTGGATGTACCAGAGTAGAGTGTGTGCTTCATCGCTTGCTCTAATCTTGTACACCCAAGACTGTAACTTGGTCACAGTGATGGGTCTACAAGAGTAAAGCAAGTACCCCTCAGCTCTTTCTCCACTCTTCTACTCCCATGACTGGAACCAAGTTAAATGCCAACTCTTTAGACTTTGGAGATAACGAATGGAAACAGCCCACCGAGTCCACGCCGACCAGTGACCCTAGTGCACTTCTTTTTCTTTAGTGTGGCGTGCACAGCTTAAAGTTGTTGGACAACTTGTTCTATTTGATCTTCCGTTTGTGCACGTCGAGTTGATTGCATTAGTCGAAACAGGGCGGACCACGTGTAGGTTGCAATCTTTCACCCCACCCTAGTACACTAGCACTATCCTACACGATAGGGACAATTTACAGAAGCCAATTAACCTACAAACCCGCATGTCTTTGGAGTGTGGGAGAAAACACAGGGAGAGTGTACAAAATCCATACGGTTAGCACCCGTAGTCAGTATCGAACATGTGTCTCCGGTACAGCAAGGCAGCAACTCTGCACCACTGTGCTTCCCTTAAAGAACTCGATCTTCAAGTTCACCGATGGTACCACTGTTCTCGGCCACATGTACCACATCGATGAGGAGAGGCACAGGAAAGAGATCGAGAAGCCTGTGTCATGCTGTCAGAGCAATTACATAGCTAGGCAAAAGAGTTGGTTCATGACCTAAGGAAGCAATGGGGTGAACACAGAGCTGCTGACAAGTTTTAAGTTCCGATGCATCCATATCACCAGCATATCAATGCTCAGACACGAGTTTGAATCTCACCTTGGCGAGGGGGGGGTTGAATTCAAATAAATAGGTACAGAATATATTTTAAAAAATAGTAGTCTTGGTAACAGTAGGCACAAAATTACTGAAGTGTTTTTTTAATTTAAACTTGCTTCAGGAAGGGGAAGCTGCTGTAGCCTGTATTTGACTCCAGACCCATTCTTGTGTTGGATATCTAACAATTTCTGATGTTACGGATGGACAGTAACTGCTTACACTGCCGCTGCTGAACATATCTATAATGGACTAAATAAAACAAGATGGCATAGTACAGCCAGGAAAATACATTAGAGAATCTTTTCTGACACTGTTGCAATGCAGGAAATGCAGCCATTTTGCACCTAACCATCTTTCACACATTTTATATGTGATTTTTATTTTTTGTTACATTGAGCAATAAAACAGGTCCCCTCATTGTGTTTCTCTTCTTTGTCCTCTCTTTCCCCCCCCATCAAGCCAAGAAATCCTTTTTTGAGTAAGAAGGATCTGCAGCTGCTGGTTTAAACTGAAGATAGATACAAAAAGCTGGAGTAACTCAGCAGGACAGGCAGCATTTCTGGAGAGAAGGGAATGGGTGACATTTCGGGTCAAGACCCAAATCATTTTTGAGAAATGCTTGATGAACCATCCATTACCTCAGAGTCTGAAGAAGTGTCGCTTATCCATGTCCTCCAGCGACACTGCTTGACCTGTTGAGTTACTCCAGCACTTTGTGTATTTTTGGTAAACCGGCATCTACAGTTTCTTGTGTTTCCACCTCCTAGTCATAGATACTGCCCACTCATCATGCTGACCAAGATGCCCAGCTAAGTTAGTCCATTTGTCCAGGTTAGGGCCATACACCTCTAAAGCTTTCCTCTTCATGTACATGTTTAAAAGCCTTTTAAGCATTGGGAGACAATGTTTAAGTCTTTTAAATGTTATTATTGTACCTAGCCTCAAGCATTTTCTCTGACAGCTCGTTCCATGTATACATCACCTTCCATGTAAAGAAATTGCTAGTGGTCGAGTTGCTGCCTTATAGCACGTGCTCAATCCTGACTACGGGCACTGTCTTTACGGAGTTTGGACGTTCTTCCTGTGGTCGCGTGGGTTTTCTCATGGGTTCCTCCCGCACCAAAACCATTTAGGTTTATGTTAATTGGCTTTGGTGAAATTGTCTCTAGTGTGTAAGATACTGCTGGTGCATGGGAATCGCTGGTTGGCCCGGACTTGGTGGGCCGAAGGGCCGGTTTCCTCACTTTTAAAATTTTAATCTTTTTCCCTCCTCATCTTAAATCTGTTGTTTTTGACACTCCATCGCTGGAAAAGAGCAACCTTATCTGTACCTTTCAAGATTCAAGAGAGTTTATTGTCATGTGTCCCAGATAGAACAATGAAATTCTTGCTTTGCTTCAGCACAACAGAATTATAGAAGGCATGAATACGGAACAGATCAGTGTGTCCATATACCATTGTATAAATATATACACAATGAATACCCTTCATGATTTTATATACCTCTATAAAGTCACCCACCACACGCTCGCATTCTCAGGAATGTCGCATTCCCAGCCTGTCAAACCTCTTTCTACAGCTATCCCTCAAGTCCTGGCAACATTCTGATAAAACTTCTTGGTAGACTTTTCAGCTTGATGTTTTTAGTATAGTAAGGTAATCAAATACTTCAAGAGTAGCTTCCCCAATGTCCTGCACAATTGCAACATCACGTTCCGATTCCCGTACTCAATGTCCTGACTGATTGAGGCCAGCATGTCAAGTGCCTTGTACACCACTTGTAATATCACTTGCAGGGAACAGTGTACCTATACTCTTATGTCCCTGTGTCCTACAGCACTCCCCAGGGCTCTCCCCGTTCACTCTAAAAGTCCAATTCTGGTTCAGCTTACACCAGAACTGAATTGAACACTCTGCTATTCCTTGGTCAACTTCCCACTCAATGATTCTTGATAACCTTCTTCACTTCCTAAGGATCTAATTTTTGTATAATTTGCAAACTCATTGCCTATGCTTTGTACATTCTCTGTGAAAAGTGTGAAAATGCACACCTCCAAATTCAGGGCCAGTTTCTTCTCAGCTGTTATCAGGCAACTGAATCATCCTACCACAACTAGAGAACAATCTTGAACTACTATCTACCTCACTGGTGACCCTCAGACTTTCCTTTGCTGGCTTTACCTTGCACTAAACGTTATTCCCTTATGTATCTATACACTGTAAATGGGTCGATTGTAATCATGTATTGTCTTTCTGCTGACTGATTAGCACGTGTCTAAAGCTTTTCAATGTACTTCGGTACACGTGACAAACTAAACTAACTCTTCTGAAATGTTTAAATAAATGACACCCAACGTGGCCCCTTCACTGATCCTTGCATTAGGTTTCCAGTCTGAAAAACAACCCTCAGCTTCATACCCTTAAGAGTCTCTTGCCTAGAGTGGGCGAATCAAGGACCAGAGGACATAGGTTTAAGGTGAAGGGGAAAAGATTTAATAGGAATCTGAGGGTTAACGTTTTCACACAAAGGGTGGTGGATGTATGGAACAAGCTGCCAGAGGAGGTAATTGAGGCAGGAACTGTCCAAACATTTAAGAAGCAGTTCGATTGGTACATGGTCTATGTTTAATTTTCTATGGATGGGACAGGTTTGGAGGAATATGGACCAAATGCTGGCAGGTGAGACTATGTGGCATGTTGGCCAGTGTGGGCAAGTTGGGCACACTGTATCACTCTATGACGCTATCATGACTCTGTGTATCCAATTAGCTAGCTCTCTTTGGAGTCCGTGTGATCTAACCTTCCAGGCTACCCTACCAATGTGGGGCCTTGTTAGAAGCTTTGCTTACATCTTCTTGGTTACATCTTCAAAAATTGAACAGATTTGTGAAACACTATTTCAAACCTAGAAAATCCATGCTGACTATCCCTAATCAGTCCATGTCTATGTAAATGTGGGTAGATTCAGTCCGTCAGTATCCCCTCCAGTAATCTACCCACTACAGATGTCAGGCTCACCAGCCTATAATTCCCTGTTTTCTTGCTGTCCATAAATAACAGTACAACATTAGTCGCCCTCCACATTTCTAGAACACCTCCTGTGGCTGAAGATGATGCAGATATTTCTGCAAGGACCTCTGTAATCCTTTCCTTAGCCTTCCACAAGATCTGCGGATACATTTGGTCAGGCCATGGGGATTTATCCATTTTTATGCACTTAAATTATCTGTCTGAAAAAGGGCCCTGTCCCAAAACGTCACCTATCCATGCTCTCCAGAGATGCTGCCTGACTTGCTGAGTTACTCCTGCACTTTGTCTGTTTAAGACCACCAATACCTCTTGTTTGGTCATTTGTATATGATCCAAGACGTAATGGTTGATTTTGTCTCAATTCCTTAGTTTCTATGATCTTCTCCACAGTAAAAAAAAACTACGAAAAATATTTGGTAAAAAATCTCGCCCCTCTCCTGTAGTTCCATACATACATGGTCATACTTATCTGTAACGCAACTGATTCTCTCCCTCATTCTTAATATACCTGCAGAATATCTTGGGATTTTCCTTTTGCCTTGTCTGCTAGCTCCATCTCACACCCTTCTGATTTCCCTCTTAAGTATATTGCTTGAACTAGTCAAGGGATTTACTGGATCCCAACTACCTAACCTTGATGTATGCTTCCTTTTTTCCTGAGTTTCAAAGTCTCTCAGCAACCAAGGTTCTCTAAACTTGTCAGCCTTGCCCTTCATCCTAACAGGAACATGTTGTGCCTGAAAATTCCTGTCAAGCTTTTTTAAAAAAAACTCCCACTTGTTGGACATCTCCTTCCCTGCAAACAGTCGCACCCCTTGCAATTAACTATTTGTATATCTCTTGTTCCAACACACTGTTGTTCAGAATCCCCTCCAATGACTTGCCCACAGCTGATGTTAGGTTCACCATCCTGTAGTTCCCTGGCTTGTCTTTGCTGCTCTTCTTAAATAATGGTGCGGCACCAGCCACCCTCCAGTCTTCCCGCAAATATCTGCAAGGGCCTCTGCAGTTTCTTCCCTAGCTTCACTTAGGGGGTGTGGGGGAAGAGGGGGAAGATGGGGGGGCAGAAGGGGAGAGGAGAAAACGATGTTATCAGCAGTACTTTTGGATAGAACATCTAGTAAGTGAAGTATATACATTTTTAACAACTTTTATCCCCCCAAAATCAACTTTATTCAGAATAATAAAATATAGAAAACAAGAACAGTGCATAAACGCTTTAGACATTCTCAGCGGCTATACATACATTAATTAGCGCTGTATTTGGTAGTGTTCACAAAGCCATCATTATCCCCGATATCTTTGCCACTCATGTGGCCGCCTGCATTGATATCCCTTCTCTGGTTTGAGGGGTGCTTCCACTGTCTCCCACAATGTGCAGCAGCGGAAGGAGCCTAGTCTGTGGTCCTCCCCCTCGGAGCCTTGACTTTGGCTGCATCGAGGTTCGATGTGTCCCTCAACATGTGCTCTTGCAGTCTGGAGCAATAGGACTTGAAACAGTCAAGAGTGTTTTACTGTCATTTGTCCCAGATAGAAGAATGGAATTCTTACTTGCTGCAGCACAACAGAATATGTAAACATAGTACTTAAACGAGAGAAAAAAAGTTCAGTGTGTCTATATACACATACACACATACTCAAAAAAACAATTATAGTGCAATAATAATAATAGTCTGTTGTAGTTCAGAGCTTATTTGTTGTCGCCTGATGGTGTAGGGAAGAAGCTGTTCCTGAACCTGGACGTTACAGTTTTCAGGCTCCTGTACCATCTTCCCGATGGCAACGGTGAAATGAGTGTGTGGTGTGGGGTGCTGTGGGTCTCTGATGATGCTGGCTGCCTTTTTGAGGTAGTGACTCCGATAGATCCCTTCGACGGTGGGGAGGTCAGAGCCGGTGACGGACTGGGCAGTGGTCACAACATTTTGTAGTCTTTTCCGCTCCTGGACGTTCAAGTTGCCGAACTAGGCCATGACTCTCTCCACCATCGTTCCATTGAGATAAACAGGATTGTGGGTCCTCATCCTTCCTCTTCCAAAGTCCACAATCAGTTCCTTGGTTTTACTGATATTGAGAGCCAGGTTGTTGTGCTGCCACCATTTGGTTAATCGGTCGATCGATCTCGCTTCTATACTCTGACTCGTCCCCATCTGTAATTCGTCCAACAACAGTAGTGTCGTCGGCGAACATGAGTAGAGAAGGGGGCTGAGCACGCAGCCTTGAGGTGCTCCTGTACTGATTGCTACTGAGGATAACGCTGGAAACGCAGCAACTCTTGTGTACTGTCTCAGTGTAATCTACTATTCCTGCACTCTTGTACTTAAGTATGCTGGTGACTTTTTGTGTAGTAGGATTTTACTATATGCAAAAATGTAATTTCACGGTACCTAGGTATATGTAACAATAAATTACTGTTGACTTTCCAGTTAAGTGCTAATTTACGCCCTGCTAACCCACAGTGTACCCACATGACCTTTTAGTGGGTTAGTGATCAGGGGATCCCGTTTACTATACTTTGGCAATGCTGCATTGATCAGAGTGTCTTTAACATTGTGTGGATTTGCCATGAACATACAAGCCTGTATTAGTCATATTTACTGAATAAATCTACTGGTCGGTCCATTGTGAGGTTTGGATTTTGGCTTTAATGTTGTACTTCAGTGTTTGTCATTTCAACAAAGTTGGTGTGGACGCCAAATGCTTCCTGTGAATTCTTAGCCCTGGTTTGTTTCATGTTATTTCGTCACTTAAGAAAATTCCCATTACATTTTGCCATTACCGTGAATAACTAAACTAACTAATCAGATTTGTGATTTTCCTATCTGACCATTTTTATATCTTCAGGGGAGCATTAAATTGCATTGGGAATGAGACAGCAAATCTGCTGGGTTGAAAGTGATTCTTGCTATCTACCTCCCTTTTCCATTGTAAAATTAAACTAGATGTTTTACTAACATAATCACTCCGATAGAGCAGCATAATGGCTCAGCGGTGCTGTCTTACAGGGCGAGAGACCCGGGTTCGATCCTGCTTATGGGCGCTGTCTGTACGGAGTTTTACATTCTCCCCGTGACCGGGGTGGGTTTTCTCCGGGTGCTCCGGCTTCCGCCAACATTAAACCAAAGGTTAATTGGCTCCTGTAAACTGTTCCGACTGTGTAGGGTAGAACTAGTGTATGGCGTGATCGTTGGTGTGTACTCGGTGCTTTCACGCTGTATCTCTAAACTAAACCAAACCAAACACTCCCACCCAGCTATCCTTTATAAACTAGAAACGTGATCTCCTCACGCTATTGTTTCACTGTCACTGACTGAGAACGTACTGTTCCTTCTTCAAAGGTCACAGATTTGCTGCCGTTTAACATCCTGCTCTATTTTGTTGCAAACAATTTTTAATTGTCACCTTATTTTAAAATGTAAGCATTGTTGGAATTAATAAACACCTATATAAGTCGCCATTTGAAATTTCTCTGGACTCTGATGCCCTACCACAGCAGCCAGGAAATCTGAATTTGCTTATTTACATCAAAAGTGAAACTATTGAATTATCAGTATTATCCATAAGGGAGGAGAATTTGCCCTTATTTCCTTTTAAATATCTTGAGCACTAACATAGTTAACTCTTAACATCACAACAAAATGGTGCAGGGTCATAGATGGATAGAAAATAGGTGCAGGAGGAGGCCATTCGGCCCTTTGAGCCAGCACTGCCATTCATTGTGATCATGGCTGATCGTCCCCAATCAATAACCCGTGCCTGCCTTCTCCCCATATCCCTTGACCCCACTAGCCCCTAGAGCTCTGTCTAACACTCTTAAATCCATCCAGTGATTTGGCCTCCACTGCCCTCTGTGGTAGGGAATTCCACAAATTCACAACTCTCTGGGTGAAAACGCTTTTTCTCACCTCAGTCTTAAATGGCTTCCCCTTTATTCTAAGACTGTGGCCCCTGGTTCTGGACTCGCCCAACATTGGGAACATTTTTCCTGCATCTAGCTTGTCCAGTCCTTTTATAATTTTATATATTTCTATAATACATCCCCTCATCCTTCTAAACTCCAGTGAATACAAGCCTAACCTTTTCAATCTTTCCTCATATGACAGTCCCGCCATCCCAGGGATCAATCGCGTGAACCTAAGCTGCACTGCCTCAATCACAAGGATGCCCTTCCTCAAATTAGGAGACCAAAACTGTACACAATACTCCAGATGTGGTCTCACCAGAGCCCTATACAACTGCAGAAGAACCTCTTTAATCCTATACTGAAATCCTCTTGTTATAAAGGCCAACATTCCATTAGCTTTCTTCACTTCCTGCTGTACCTGGTCAAGGTGGATGTCACGGCCCTCAAACACCTCTACTTCCTCAAAAGATTGAGGAGATTCGGCATGTCGACAAATACTCTCTCGGACTTCTACCGGTTTACGGTAGAGAGCACATTGACTGGCTGCATCACGAGCGGTCTGGTTTGGGAATTCGAATGCCCAGGAACGAAGGAGATTATAAAACTTGGTGACATTGCCCGGTCCATGACAGGTACTGACCTCCCTGCCATCGGAAGGATTTATAAGAAGCACTGCCTCAAGGGCAGCCAGCATCATCAAGGACCCACACTACCCTGGCCTCGCTCTCATTTTACTCCTGCCATCGGAAAGAAGGTCTGAAAACTGACCTCCTGGTTCAGGAAAAGCTTCTTCCTAACATCAGTCAAGTTATTGAACACTAAGAATAAACTATGAACTTTGAACTGTCTTGGTTGCACTAGGGACATGGGCTTTTGTTCTGTTTTGCACTTCCAAAATGCAACACATTGCACTTGTCGAGCTTAAATTCCATTTTTCATTTCTCTGCCCAACTTTTCATCTGATTATATCCTAACCTTGGACAATCTTCCTTGCTTCCCTGCTATCCACAACATGTCATCTGCAAACTTACCAATCAAATCTCCTACATTCCCATACAAGCCATTTAAAAAAAAATCACATAGCCACTGTCTCACTGAGCCCTGTAGACTTTCAATCTGGAAAAACTTCCCCTTCTATCCTCTGCCTCCTATCACTAAGGACATTTGATTACCATATTCCTTAAAAGTGATTGCTTGATTAAGAGATGGAAACAGGCCTTTCGATCCACTGAGTCCATGCTGACCACCGCTCAGCCGTTCACGCTAGTTTGATGTCATCCCACTTTCCTATCCATTCCTTACACACGGCCAATTTACAGAGGTCAATTAACCTACCAACCCGCATATTTTTGGGATCTGGGAGGAAACCGGAGCACCCGGAGGAGTACCACGGGGTCGCAAGGAGAACGTGCAAATTCCAAGCAGACATCACCCGACGTCAGGATCATACCTCAGTCTACGGCGCTGCGAGGCAGTGGCTCTGAGTTTCTGGAACAACCTACCGTGCAGAACCATGTCAAATGTCTAACTAAAGTCTATATAGACGACATCTGCTACCCTGTTTTCACCTAAAAAAACAAAACAATTATTGAGACAGGATTCGTCCTATAAAAGGCCGTGCTGAGTCTCATTACTCAGCTCCTGCCTTTCTCAATGTATATAAATCCCGGCCTTTAAAATTTTCCCCCAATAATTTACCTTAAAGGTCACGGGCCTGGACTTGCTTATCTTATTCCAGCTGCCTTTCTTAATTGAATTGAATTGAAATTTTGTTGCCTTGCAGTCATACATATAATAAAAATGACAAAAACACACAATAAACACAAATTTAACATCCACCACAGTGAGTTCACCAAACACCTCCTCACTGTGATGGAAGGCAAAATCTTAAAGTCACCAAGTCACCGCTGCCACAGCTCCGAGGCTGAGTCGCCGGAACGCCGCTACAGCCACGAGGCCGCCAGCTCCGCCATTAGGCCTCGACGGAGGATAGGACAAAAAAAGTTGCATCCCCCCCGAAGGAAGTGACCAGAAACACGTTTCTCCCCCCCACCCACACACATACACAACCTAATAAAACAAACTTAACTAAAAAAACAGGACACAGGAACAAAAAAAAAAAGAAAAAAACAGACGGACTGCAGGCGGGCCGCAGCTGTTAAGCCAGTGCCGCCATCTTGGATAAGGGACCTCATTAACTATCCTATAATTTTCTAACACTTTTCCTGCGGCTAATATAGATGCAGAAATCTTCGTTAGTGCCCCAATAATCTCCTTTCATGTTTCCAATGTCTTTCTGGGATTGACCTCATCCAACCCTGGAGATTTATCCACCCTTCTGCATTCCAAGACATCTATCAGCTCCACTTTCCTACAGAGATATGTCATTGCAGGTCAACATATCCGTTCCTGCAGTCACTGTTCTCGATGTCCTTCTTGGTGAACACAGACAAGTTGTCATTAAGGACCTCATCCATTTCCCCAGGCTCTGATATCATGAAGCTCTGGAGCAAAGGAACCCAGCCCTTGGTCCTTTTGCTCAGTGGTGTCCCAAGGTATGAACTCTGCTCTGCACAAGGTCAGTGATTAAACTGCCAGGGAATCATGTTTCAGACAGTCTGACCAAGTGTGTAAATCTGCTATACTGCATTTTTCCGACGGTAAACAAACCCCTATATTTACGTGGGTGAATTAGTTTGCATTCACTGCGTTCCGTGGCAGCTGAGGGTTGAATGTTTGCCTGGGCACCAGGCGGCAAAATCGGACAGTTGCACAAAGCAGACTTCAATGTAGATGAAAATCGGAGTGGATGTGAACGGGCTTTTGTTTCTTTGCTGCCCAAGCATTGCTGTGAAACATAGCTGTTCTTTAAAAAGGGAATCTTCCACGTTCGCTGGTTCTAATGAGGGTAGGAGGGTAGCACTCTTGCCTTTTCCTGCGATTATTCCAATTGTAATGCACCAGGGAGGAGGACATGAGCTTGCAACATTCTAACTTGGCAAGTCCAGACAAAGCAATTTAGGGAGAGCAGAGCAGAAAGTTATGTGACGTGCAGTCACTTGTGACAGCTTTAGGAGACTCCAGACACGGAACAGTGTCCTAAATTGCCTTGAAGCCTGTCATGGAACTACACTTGTGAAAATGTACTGAATACAGAGTGGTTTGATACTCTACTCGGATGAAGAAATAAATGGGAAGTTACAGGAAATGGCCACAGGAGACTTCTGTGAAGACGAGTTTCTTGTATGATGGTACAGGTCCTCAAGTTCTGATTGCTATTTCCAGCTTAATGGGTAAGAGCTGCAAAGCAAAGTTGCTAAGTGAGCCTTTCATTTGGAAAAGTGTGAAACCATATGCAAAGAACAACTGCATGATTTTATTCACAATGAGCGTCAGATCCTTTAATTTGGGAATAGAGAATTTTCCGGAGTGCAATGTCTGCCAGAGACTGGAAATCTGAAAGGTCAGCAACCTGCAGCATTAACTGCTTTGTCTCGCAGGGTCCTTTTGCTCAGGTTTCGATCAATATCGATGGTTTTTCACACAGAGAGTGGTGAGTCTGTGGAATTCTCTGCCACAGAAGGTAGTTGAGGCCATCTCTTCATTGGCTATATTTAAGAGGGAGTTAGATGTGGCCCTTGTGGCTAAAGGGATCAGGTGGTATGGAGAGAAGGCAGGTACAGGATACCGAGTTGGATGATCAGCCATGATCATATTGAATGGCGGTGCAGGCTCGAAGGGCCGAATGGCCTACTCCTGCACCTATTTTCTATGTTTCTATGTCTCTCTCTCTCTCTCTCTCTCTCTCTCTCTCAGATGCTGACTGACCCATTGAGCATTTTCAGACACTTTTGGTTTTATTTCAAAAGCCTGTTTTATTGCATGCATTCATAAGTAATTATTATATTCTCAACCAACATCACCACCATTAGCCTTCATCGTTTTCCTATATTGGCCAAGTCATTGGGTAATTTTAAGGCGGAGATTGACAGATTCTTGATTAGTAAGGGCGTCAAGGTTTATGGGAGAAATAAGTTGAGAGGAAAAGATAGATCAGCCACGATTGAAAGGCGGAGGAGACACAATGGGCCTAGCTCTGCTCCAATGACATGAAATTATTACAACAGTAACTAACCTTCAGAAGCATTTTATTGGCCATGAACTGCTCCTACATTTCTTCAGGTCACAAAGGCATTGTTTACGTTCAAGTTTTTTTCATTCCTGAAGAAGGGTCTCTACCCGAAACGTCACCCATTCCTCTCTCCAGAGATGCTGCCTGCCCGCTGAGTTACTCCAGCATTTTGTGTCTACATTTTTTTTCATTCCCATCAGTTCTGTTCAGAATGTTTTATGATGTGAAAGGAAGGTTCATTGATGTATTGTCAGCGGGGCAGATGTTCTGTGGTGATAAAATAAAAAACACAACAAGGCTTCAGGGTTGTAAGAGATCAAAAGATCTATTCTGTGGCTATTGGATTACTCTTATACACCCCAAAATAACCTTAACCTGAATACCTTCTGTCAGTAGCACAAAGTTATGGTTCAATTCTTTCCAAACTGCATGTTGAGCTTTCCTCCATTCGGCTGGTGTCGGCTATAAATCTCAATTTCTCAGTACTTGAAGGTTGTGTGGAAGGTATTTTCTCCTGGCTGCATGCCACAACGGACCAACATTCATTATCTGCCATGAAAGTTTTAGAAAAGAGAGAGAACCATGAGTTAATCGATGTGATTTAAACATATTTTGTGATCTGATGAATTCATTGAGCTTTCAGTTAGTTATTTTATTTTGCATGTTATTACCCTGTGAGGAATCCCACTGATGTGAGTCTATAACCATAGGCACTTCCTCCTCTCCAGTGGAGCCCGTTTACCATATTCAGTTTCATCATTGCTGTTTATTGACTAAATTGAAGTGGTCTTGCAATAAAGATCAAGATTTTCGACATCCTTTGTGTTTGTACAAAGTAAGAATTGCCAATGTCATTTAATAGGTGATCTTTCCATGTAAATTATTCAAGTACTGGCTATCGGTTATCAGACTTTGTTTATAATGGACTGTTTTGTTTTTGCTCTCTGGTTTAAATAATTTATTGTTTCATAATTTGGCCGATAAGATGATTAGTGATTTTTTTTTTCCAAAAACTCTTTGATGGATTATGCATCACTGGAAGGTTTGAATCACTTAACAGATCAGTCAGTCATTTCAATGCCATTGTTCAGCACAATACAGGCACTTAAACCGCACCTCAGTTGTTGGAACATGTGATGAGTATTTCTCTTGTTGTCAGAAATGGAAAAGCAAACTTGTCCCTTATTAAAAGGGAAAATAAGGTATTAAAAGGGAAATAATAGTAAAATAAAAGGTGAAGGTCGCAAGCAACTAGGAGAGGTCTCTTATATGGTGTTACATGGCCTTTCCTGACGTCCTCTGAGCGAGGGCTATGTGTATGTAGTGATGTTTGTATTTAATCTATGAACCACTGTTGTTTGTTATACTATTCCTATATCAATGTAAAGCACTTTGGCCAACGCGAGTTGTTTTTTAAATGTGCTATATAAATAAAAGTGACTTGACTTGACTGAGAAACCTTTCTCTTTCCTCTTTCAAATACTACACACCAAGCATCCCTTTACGTCCTTGATTGTTAGTTATTTTTTTAGATCAAGATTCAAGATACAATTTAATTGTCACATGTACCGATTATGGAGCAGTGACATTTGAGTTGCCATACCAAGTAAAAAGCAAAAATACACACAGCACATCAAATAAAGTTTAACATAAACTTCCACCACAGTGGAATCAACATTCCTCACTGTGATGGAAGGCAATAAAGTTCAGTCGTCTTCCTCCTTTGTTCACCCGTGGTCGGGGTCTTTGAACGGGGCCGTTGCCGGTAATTTAAATGTAACCAATAAGTTTTTTAATTCCTGCAAGTTTTTTTAAAAATATCTTCCCTACAGTATTACATACAACAGTATAGCACAAGAATTGGCCCTTCGGCCCACTGTGTGGCGTACGGTTTTGGTCTCCTAATCTGAGGAAAGACATTCTTGCCATACTGATTCCTAGGATGGCATATGAAGAAAGACTGGATAGACTCGGCTTGTACTCACTAGAATTTAGAAGATCGAGGGGGGGATCTTATAGAAACTTACAAAATTCTTAAGGGGTTGGACAGGCTAGATGCAGGAAGATTCCCGATGTTGGGGAGATCCAGAACAAGGGGTCACAGTTTAAGGATAAGGGGGAAGTCTTTTAGGACCGAGATGAGAAAACCTGTGGAATTCTGTGCCACAGAAGGTAGTTGAGGCCAGTTCATTGGCTATATTTAAGAGGGAGTTAGATGTGGCCCTTGTGGCTAAGGGGATCAGGGGGTATGGAGAGAAGGCAGGTACAGGATACTGAGTTGGATGATCAGCCATGATCATATTGAATGGCGGTGCAGGCTCGAAGGGCCGAATGGCGTACTCCTGCACCTATTTTCTATGTTTCTTTGTTAATGTTTGTGCCAAACAGGATGCCAAGTTTAAAAAAGATCTTGTCTGTTTGTACATGATCCATATCCCTCTAGTCCCTGCACTTCATCATGCCTGTCTAAAAGCCTCTTAAATGCCATCATCGAATTTACCTCCATCCGCAACCCAGGCAATGCGTTCCAGGGCCCCCTCTACTCCCTGTGGCGGGGGAAACTGTGATCCCAGAGTACTCAGAAGTAGCCACAGAAATAGTGGATGCATTAGTGATAATTTTTCAAAACTCCTTAGATTCTGGAGTAGTTCCTGAGGATTGGAGGGTAGCTAATGTAACCCCACTTTTTAAAAAAGGAGGGAGAGAGAAAACGGGGAATTACAAACCAGTTAGTCTAACATCGGTAATGGGGAAACTGCTAGAGTCATTTATTAAAGATGGGATAGCAGTACATTTGGAAAGTGGTGAAATCATTGGACAAAGGCAGCATGGATTTACGAAAGGTAAATCATGTCTGACAAATCTTATAGAATTTTTTGAGGATGTAACTAGTAGAGTGGATAAGGGAGAACCAGTGGATGTGTTATATCTAGTCTTTCAGAAGGCTTTCGACAAGGTCCCACATAAGAGATTAGTATACAAACTTAAACCACACGGTATTGGGGGTTCAGTATGATGTGGATAGAGAACTGGCTGGCAGACAGGAAGCAAAGGGTAGGAGTAAACTGGTCCTTTTCAGAATGGCAGGCAGTGACTAGTGGGGTACCGCAAGGCTCAGTGCTGGGACCCCAGCTATTTACAATATACATTAATGATATGGACGAGGGAATTGAATGCAACATCTCCAAGTTTGCAGATGACACTAAGCTGGGGGTTAGTGTTAGGTGTGAGGAGGCTGCAAGGTGATTTGGATAGGCTGGGTGAGTGGGCAAATGCATGGCAGATGCAGTATATTGTGGATAAATGTGAGGTTATCCACTTTGGTGGCAAAAACAGGAGGGTAGACTATTATCTGAATGGTAGCAAATTAGGAAAAGGGGAGATGCAACGAGACCTGGGTGCCATGTTACATCAATCATTGAAAGTAGGCATGCAGGTGCAGCAGACAGTGAATAAAGCAAATGGTATGTTAGCATTCATAGCGAAAGGATTTGAGTATAGGAGCAGGGAGGTTCTACTGCAGTTGTACAGGGTTTTGGTGAGACCACACCTTGAGTATTGCGTACAGTTTCGGTCTCCAAATCTGAGGAAAGACATTCTTGCCATAGAGGGTGTACAGAGAAGGTTCACCAGACTGATTCCTGGGATGTCATGACTTTCATATGAGGAAGGACTGGATAGACTTGGCTTGTACTCGCTAGAATTTAGAAGACTGAGGAGGGATCTTATAGAAACTTACAAAATTCTTAAGGGGTTGGACAGGCTAGATGCAGGAAGATTGTTCCTGTTGTTGGGGAGATCCAGAACAAGGGGTCACAGTCTAAGGATAAGGGTGAATTCCTTTAGGACCGAGATGAGGAAAACATTTTTCACACAGAGATTCTAGAATTATCTGCCACAGAAGGTAGTTGAGGCCAGTTCATTGACTATATTTAAGAGCGAGTTAGATGTGGCCCTTGTGGCTAAAGGGATCAGGGGGTATGGAGAGAAGGCAGGTACGGGATACTGAGTTGGATGATCAGCCATGATCATATTGAATGGCGGTGCAGGCTCAAAGGGCCGAATGGCCTACTCCTTCACCTATTTTCTATGTTTCTATGAAACAACTTGCCCTGCATAACTCTTGTAAACACTTCCCCTCTCACCTTACAGCTATGCCCTCTAGTGTTGGACATTTCTGCCCCAAGGAAAAAAGTTCTGACTGTCTACCCTATCTATACCTCTCATTTTATTATATATTTCCCCTCAACCGCTGGTGTTCCAGAGAAAACTAATGGGAATGCAAGTTTTAAAAGTCCTTCATATGCAATTGATACTTCACTGAATATTGACAGAGTGCTGTATTTGCTGGTGCGGTCTATTGGACAACACTAAACCAATGCTCTTGTAGATGAACTTAAAACATTCACTGGCATTAGAAGAAGATACAAAGTGCTGGAGTAACTCAGCTGGTCAGACAGCATCTCTCCATCTCCATCCCCTTCTCCTTCTCAGTTCTCCCATTAGTCTTACTGTCCCCACTACATTCTATCTCTGTCCCACCCACTCCCCTGACATCAGTCTGAAGAAGGGTCTAGACCCGAAACGTCACTCATTCCTTCTATCCAGAGATGCTGCCTGTCCCGCTGAGTTACTCCAACATTTTGCATTTATCTTCGGTGTAAACTAGCATCTGCAGTTTCTTCCTACACATGTATAGGTGGCATTTCAGGATCCTTTGGACCTCTCTCTGAGAATTCCAGCACTTTGTGTCTTTCTTTTTGTAAGCCTGCATTTGCAGATGAGGTCATGTACCTTGACCTAAAGTAAATGTATCTCGGCAAATTCCAATTCTCTTCTCCCTGTATATGCTCCCCTTAGGCCAAGTCATTCAAAGGCACGCCATTTCCTTCCATTGCTATGCAGACGATTGATCAAATCAACTTAACCTTCTCCACTGCCTCGACTTCCTCCAACTAAACGTAAGTCTGAGGTCAAGTTAGCAGGCTCTTACCCCATTACTCAAATCTGATCAATGTTACAACATTTTGAGATTTAAAAAATCAAGTCTGCAATTTATCCCATCAGATAAAGCATAAAACAAAGTTTAATTTGACACCTAATTCACTTTCATATCTTCAGTATTAAAAAGGTTAATTTTCATACTTTAGCATCTTGTTCCCCAATTGACTTAACTTAAAAGCTGTGATCTAGGACAGTCAAAAGCCCATAACTTTCTTAAAAATTAAGAGAACTCAATGAAATTTTCATTTATTATAGATTGAAGCATTCTGAAACAAATATGAAACAATCTTACTTGGATGACCTGAAATTAAAGCATATAATTAGTTAGTTACCTAACAGTAGCTAATTACAAAATTCAATTACTAGATCTAAACATCTATCCATTTCTTAAGAAAAGATAAACATTTTTAAATTGCCTAAGTGTCCAAATAACATTCACACAATAATTCACAATATAACATGATTTTAAAATCTCATTTTCATTAATTTATTGGCCAAATGGAAGGAATTTAGTGTTTAATTCCTGTAAATTAATGGCCATTTAAATCAACTTGCAAGTGGGTTTTAGTGGAACGCGGTGGATTAGAACGTTGCGGTTTGCAGTGAATTTAACCCACAGTCGGCAGGAAAAATACTGCTGGTTCGTATATATTTTTTGTCCCCATTTCGCAACATGAAAATTTGATTAAAAGCTTTCTAAGAACCACGTTTTTATGTAAAAATAAACTCTGTACCTTCTTTTCTCCCCTACGTAAAATCCTTCCCGTTGTCGGCGCTCACGGCTTTAGAAGATGATTTTTAAATTACTCTAGCTAATAAATGATCCAGCGTAGTTTAAAAATACCTTCATAAAACAAATGTCGGAGCGATTTCTCTTTAGCGGCGAAATCCCTTGAGATGGATCGAATTGAATGGTCTGGAGAAAAACGGCATTTTAAACCCGCCCCCCCTCTGTAAGGCGCCAAAGTCGCGCACACGGGGAGTGGCAGAACTGCAGCGCCGATCAAGGTAAGTTTTGTAACATACCTAGTTAGATCTGATCCTCGAAAGAGAAAAGAGATCTTCAACATAAGGTTTAAACTATGTCATAACAGAGACTGGGTCTTTTTTATTAATTTTAGCTTGAATTGGTGAAATGTGTAATAACTTGTAGATCAAGCTTTCTATCTTTTGGGGAGGAAGGAACAGTACTTGTAGACACAAGGAACTGCAGATACTGGTTTACAATAAGCCACAACTTGTTGGAGTAACTCAGCAGGTCAGGCAGCATCTCTGGAGGATGTGGATAAACGACATTTCAGGACAGGAGCCTTCTTCTGAAGAAGGGTCCTGACACGAACGTCACCTATCATGTGTTCTAGAGATGCTATCCTTGTCCTCTAGAGATGTTGCCTGCTTATGAGTTACTTCAGCAGTTTATGTATTTTCTAACTAATAGTACTTGTTTTGTTCTGCTTTTCCCCCCACCGTTAGCTAGTTCATTCCACAGTAGTAACAGTTAAAGGATGGTTCTGCAGCAGTATATGACAAGGGGTGGTTGGGTCAAAGAAGGGGAAAAAGTTTCAGGGAAGAACAGTGCAGCAGAAAGGACTTATTGGTTTAATTCCCATGTTTTTTTTGTGGGAAAACTAAATGAACTTGATGAGTTTGGCAGTAGGTCCCGGTCGTTGGGGTGGGTGTAACTGTCGAAGGGTGGTGCAGCAGAGCTGGTAGACGCTGGTAAATTGTAAAATGCACAGTCGGTCAGAGAGGAAATGGAGATTTGCTAAGGGATATGTCTGGAGCCAAGCGGTGTGTAGTCTGCTTTATTCTCAGATAAATGGCCATTTGTTAGATACTCAACAGGCAAAGCAAGAATGCAGGGCAGGCTGCACTGCGTTTCCTGTAGAGGTCCCTGGTTCACAACCACTAACCTGGCACAATTCCAGTGAGCTGCTCGGATCCAGACAACAAAATGGAGGAGCAGTTAGTTCAGCAACACATCTTACTCCAAGTGTATAGGTTTAAGAGCATGTAAAGGGCTGGGCAAATTGATTTATTGTGTTAATTTATCTGACAGTTCCAACTAAACCAAATATATTTTAGCCCACAAATGTGCTCCCTGACCTGTCTTGTTTATTAATAGTCTTTTTTTAATGTGCTGTTTTGAGCCTGACTTGTAGCGCTGTACTTACAAAAAACATTCTTAATTGAAAATAATGGGCCAAGTGTATACTTTCCTTGAGTCACAATACAACCATTCCTTGGGTATTAATTTTGCTATTACAAGAAAATTGACAATTTTCCATTTATATTTAGAGACATATTTCAACATTAAACAGTATATTTCCCCAATCCGTCCATGCTTCCTAAGATGCCCTATTTACCCACGTCCCACCTGCCCACATTTGCCCCATATCCCTCTAAATCTTTCCTATCTCTGCACCTGTCCAAATGTTTGAAGAAGGGTCTCGACCTGAAACGTCACCCATTCTTTCTCTCCAGCCTGTCCCGCGGAGTTACTCCAGCTTTTTGTGTCTTTCTTCAAATATCTTTCAAAATTGCTGTTGTATCTGCCTCAACTACTCCCTCTGGCAGCTTGTTCCATATACCGACCAACCTCTGTGGGAAAAGCTGCCCCTCAGCTTCCTATTAACTCTTTCCCCGTTCAACGTAAACCTATACCCAGTGGTTTTATGATTCTGGGTAAAACATTTGCCATCTGTTTCTACGTATAACCCAGAGTTGATTTCCTTTTTAATGTGCTACCCTTGTGCATGCCTTGATAAAGTTTGAAAGAAAAGCTGGCATTTAATTTGTTATAATTTTATCTACAGAGGCTTACCATTGTGGATTTTTATTGAGACAGGAGCAGATAGAAAGCACTGGACCTACTGACACTATTACATCAGTACACACTTGCCACTGGCGAATGTCCTCGGGATGTCCAAGTGTACTTTCTAAGCAGTGAAGTGGTTTTGAAATATAACCACTGTTGTGGTGCAGGAGACACAGCGACCACTTTGTTCACTGCCTGCTCCTACTGCCTGCTGCTCAGTGTGTTGAGCTTGGAATTTAGCAATGGTTTTGAGTCAGCCACAGGGCTTTTTTAAGATGTGACCTTTCACACGTACTTTTTGTGCTGGTTGCTTGCGACCTGGGATGTGTGACTCAACGCAGTGTGCAGCTCACCTGCTCAAGTGTTACACTGAGATACATATATTTGGATGAATTACAACATTTTTGAATTTAAGTAACTCTCCAGTTGATGTTTTGCTTTTGTTCCTTTTAGTGTAGTTTAGAGATGCAGCATGGAAGTGGGTCCTTCGGCCCACCGAGTCCACACCCACCATCACTCACATGTTCACACAAGTTCTTCATTATCCCACTGCTTTGAAACTAGGGAGAATTTATAGAGGACAATTGACCTAGCTTCAAACCGAGAGGCCTTTGGGATGTGGGTGGATACTGAAGCACCCGGAGGAAATCTGCGCTGTCACAGGGAGGATGTGCAAACGCCATGCAGACAGTGTCTGAGGTCAGGATTGAACCTGGGTCTGTGGTACCAAGTGGGAACAGCTCTCCCAATTGGTTTAATCATTTATTTGATCAGGTTCATTCACAATAGAAGTTTATAAAATGATGAGAGGGTAGACAGTCGGTACACTCGTCCCAGGGTGGAAATGTCAAAGGCCAGCGGGCATAGCTCGAAAATGAGAGGGGCGAAATTTAAAGGAGATTGTAGGAGCCATTTATGCTTAAGTTAGTTACTGTTGGTATATTCTAGCCATGTCTAGATATTTCTAGTTCTATCTTTTTGTATGCTCGTGGGTGGGATTTGATACGTAGAAGGGCGTGTCTATATCTGCGGAGGCTAGTGCAGACACGTAGATTGGAAGTTTAGTTTAGCCTCGAGGGATGGTGAAGATAACAGTTTTAAGACTCGCCTACTTTACACGACTCGACACGGTTGAAACAATTGGTAACAAAAAGTTGTACGAATTATTTCTTTCTTTTGCACTACTTGAATAAAAGACCAATTAACAAGAAACGACGACTGGAAGAGTTGTTTTTGCTATCTCTTAGCGCATAAGCTATATCTCCACCACATCCCCGAGTAGTAATGGCAATCAAAGGTTGGACATTGGTAAGTTAAGAAATTGCCATTACAGAAATGTGCGGGGCACGTTTTATTCACAAAGGGTGGCGAGTGCTCGGAGCATGCTGCAAGGGGTCGTGGTGGGGGCAGATACGACAGTATAATTTAGGAGTCTTTTAGAGAGGCTTTTGGATATGCACATGAATATGGAGGGATGTGCAGGTAGAGCTTGGCATCATGTTCCATGGTTTCTTTATTGCCACGTACAAGATACAGTAAAATGCTTGCTCTGCATGCTATCCTTCAGATCTCACATACATGAGTGCAACGGATCCTATTCTGCAACAGTATGGAGAGGGTTGTGACATTGTGGGCCGAAGGGCCCGTTCCTGTGCTGTCCATTTCTGTTTGGAAGTTAACCTTTTACTTTAAACAAAACAAAGATCTAATATTTGAATTTGGTATTGCCCTATTCCAGCAGAGAAGCAGAAAATCCAGCTCTATAAAGTCTACCTTGTTGAATCCCATGCTGTGATCTGCGGCTAAGATCACCTTGCCTCTGAGTCAGCACTAAAGTCTAGACTGAAGTTCTGCTAATGTACTTTCAGCCATGCTGCCTTGTCAGTGAGGCATGAAACCAGTGTCTTGTCTGGCCTTGGGTGGTGGAAGAGATCCTGTGACGCTGTTTCGCAGTAAAGGAGAATGTATCCCTCATTTGGTGTTGGTGGAAAGGCCTGGTCAGGTTGCTGTTTGTTGATGCTTACACTTTGGCTGCTGTGTTTCCTCACTATACTTCAAAATAACATTATTGGCTTAAAAGCACTTTATGACACCCAGACAGGAATGTAATAGTGCAATTGCAATTCGGTAGAGATTCAGAGTTATACTACACTGAAACAAACCCTTTGGCCCAGCTCTCCCATGCCAACCAAGATAACCCTTCTAAGATAGCCCTGTTTGGCCCATAACCCTCTGAACCATTCCTATACTTGGACGTATTCAACGCCTTTAAATTTTAATTGTATCCGCCTGCTGATAGCCAGGCCGATATATTCACAGGCCCCCCCTTCTCTTTCCGCTTTCACCCCCACTCCTCCACTCCCCTTCCACATTCACTCTGAAGAAGGGTCCTGACCCGAAACATCACCTATTCGTGTTCTCCAGCTGTGCTGTCTGACCCGCTGAGTTACTCCAGAATTTTCTCTTTTCTTAATTGTAAAATCAGATTCAGTGACCTTTATCATCATGCTGTTTGTCAAAGCGTGCTGCGTACAAATTGGCTGCTCTATCTCCACATTTTACAGTTGTGAGTACACATCCAATATACTTCATTGGGTAATGATTATTCTTTGGAATGTCATCAGTTTGTGAAACCTAAATGTAAGCTCTTGAGTGGATGGTCTCAAAGATCCATTATTGTTTTGTGACAGGCCTTGCACGTTTAGCTTGTGTGGAAAATGTTAGTCAATCTGCATTGCCAGGGGAGGAAGTGGCCTTGTCTTTGCTGTGTGGAGCCATTTCCTCCCCTGGCATCTGTAAAAGTTCTGGGACGCTGAAACAAAAGCCTTTTGGAAACCTGGGAAAATTAGGTCATCCATATCTGCCCTGCACTGTCAAAACGAAGGCAGAGAATGACATGGCTTGGGAATGGTTCCACGAGGATCGTAACAATGCATGTCCTTCAGGTCAGCTCGGAATAAACCAGCACACTTCATTGTTCCAAGTTCCTTTGTTCAGAGCTGCAGGTGCCAGCGGCTGCTTCACTCTGCAGATCTCTTTCAATATGGAACAGTACAGTCCAAGAACAGGTCCTCCTTGTGCCAAACATGATGCTAAGACCAACTATTGCCTACACATAATCAATATCCCTCCATTCCCGCCACATCTAGGTGGCTATCATATATGTTGCTGCCATATCTGCTTTCAGTACTTTCCAGGCACTCACTGCTCATGCTTGCCCTCCACATCTCCTTTACACTTTGCCCCTTTCACTGGCACATGTGAATTTGTGGGCAATTGGAGATAGTGGCCGCTTATGGACTCAGTGCAACATTTACGCCCATTGTGTAGAAACTCCAGATTTGCAGAAAGTACCTCTTTTTGAGCATTCCAAAGTTGCATGCTGCCAGGGAGGTGGTAAAACTGCAAAACCCTTGTCTCTGGCTGAGAAAGCTTACCGATTTAAGTTCCAATCTAAAAATGATGCTTAAAAACTCATGATGTATCATTGAAGGAATGCAGCACAGTTTTGTCAACTATCTTATTAGGTGTGTATTAAACCAGGCCTGCATCCATACGCTAATGTGTAAAATATCTCGTGGCACTATTCGAAAACTAGTTCTTTGTCAAACAACCTCACTAAAACCAATTATGTGGCCAATACTGTAGAAACATAGAAACATAGAAAATAGGTGCAGGAGTAGGCCATTCACCCTTCGAGCCTGCACCGCCATTCAATATGATCATGGCTGATCATCCAACTTGGTATCCCGTACCTGCCTTCTCTCCATACTCCCTGATCCCTTTAGCCACAAGGGCCACATCTAACTCCCTCTTAAATATAGCCAATGAACTGGCCTCAACTATCTTCTGTGGCAGAGAATTCCACAGATTCACCACTCTCTGTGTGAAAAATGATTTTCTCATCTCGGTCCTAAAAAACTTTTCCCCCTTATCCTTAAACTGTGACCCCTTGTTCTGGACTTTCCCAACATCGGGAACAATCTTCCTGCATCTAGCCTGTCCAACCCCTTAAGAATTTTGTAAGTCTCTATAAGATCCCCCCTCAATCTTCTAAATTTTAGCGAGTACAAGCTGAGTCTATCAATGCTAGCATACCATAGCATACTATGAATGCTAGCATACCAGACAAGTGGGGTGAAAGGTGAGGACCAGGGGGACTCTGCCCTGTTTGCGAATGGGGGAATGGGGAGAGAGGGCAGTGTTGCGGGGTATGGAGGAGACCCTGGTGGAGCCTCATCTACAGACAAATTGTCTGTTTAGCTTTCTAGTCATACAGCACAAAAACAAGCCGTTGCGCCCAACTCGTCCATACTGATCGAGATGTCCCATCCAAGCTAGATCCATTTGCCCTTTAAACCCTCCGATCCATGTACTGGTAACAATGACTACAATGTATAAAAATAATTTTACAGTGAAGGCGTAAAAATAAGTGCTGGAGTAAGCCAGTGGGTCAGGCAGCATCTATGGAGGGCATAGACAGGCAACGTTTCTGTTCGGGACCCTTCAGAATGATGTGAAGGTGCACATAAGTTTGAGTTCTGACGAAGGATCCTTTATTCACCCGCCCCCCTCCGCCCAGATTCTGCACGACCAGTAATGTTTTTCAGATTCCCTGCAGTTTTTAGGGTTTTCAAGATGAATCTAATATGAGACTCGCCTCTTTCTGTTCTGTGTTAGCCCAGGAGATCTGAATATGGCTTGTCTGCCCTCCAGAATGATAGATTGATATACTTGCCTGAATTTTGCCCCATTTCCGTAACCGGCTTCCGTCTCCGCACCAAAGATCACGTAGCGGAGCAAAGATACTAGTGCGGAGATGGAAGCCGGTTACGGAAACATCCTCGTAAAAATAAAAGTTCTTTAGTAAAAATCTTCTCCTCATTTTCAGAATTATAATTCGTTTACACAAACTGTTCCCCCGCAAGGTTGATTACACTGCGGGTCGGATCAGGTTACTGAAATGGAGGGGAAAAAGGCCCACGTTCCTCTCCGTTGCGTACTACACGTCAGCCCATTGCATTTAGAAGGAGTGGTCTATCTTGCTCCGCTATAGGATCTTTGCTTACCGAGGCACCACATTACTTTTCAACAACAAACAATGAATAATCAGATAGATTTATTCAGTGTTAAGTGTATGACACATCGCAACCATTGGACAAAAGCTGTGCAAGTCTCTGAATGCAAAGTGTGTTTGTCAATCCTGATCATTAAACCGGTTTATTTTTACGGGCTGTGCTTTTCTATCGTTCTGTTTAGGGAGTGAGATCGGGTCGATGCACAGGGTCTCTTGCCCAGAGTAGGTGAATCGAGGAACAGAGGACATAGGTTTAAGGTGAAGGGGAAGGAATCTGAGGGGTAACCTTTTCACACAAAGGATGGTGGGTGTATGCTCCCAGATGAAGCTCTCAGAGGAGGTAGTTGAGGCAGGGGCTATCCCAATGTTAAATAAACAGTGAAGAAGGGTCTGGACCCCTAATCGTCACCCATTCCTTCTCTCCAGAGATGCTGCCTGTTCCACTGAGTGACTCTAGCATTTTGTGCCTACCTTAAAGAAACAGTTAGACAGGTGCATGGATAGGAATGGTTTGGAGGGATATGGACCCAACGTGAGTAGATTGGACTAGTGTAGCTGGGATATGTTGGCTGGAGTGGGCCAGTTGGGTCGAAGGGCCTGTTTCAATAGACAATAGTTGCAGGAGTAGGCCATTCGGCCCTTCGAGCCAGCACCACCATTCATGTGATCATGGCTGATCATCCCCAATCAGTACCCCGTTGCTGCCTTCCTGCCTCCCACGCTGTATCACTCAGTGAGGATGACTGGATACATTGAAGGTATCGAGTTGTGGCGTAGAATGTCGAACACCTTTTCAAGCAGCAGTTTGCCATCCTGGTGCAAATAAAGTACAGCGAGATGAAGATACGGGCATCGTGCGCACATACACAGGCATCCGCGCACGCAGGCATCCACACCCACAGGTATGTACGCACATGCACGCACACACAGCACAGTATGATCTGTGGACATTTCGCCAAATTAGTGACTCAGACTAAGAAGCAAGAGACGTGGGTATCTGTCCGTGTTTAGTTAATCAAAACTGAAAACTCCAAAACGCAACGGGTTTGCTAATCTCTTGTCTTATCTGCCCTTTATATGAACTTTAGATGACTTCCGATTGATAGCAATGTAGTTGATTCATAACTGCCCTTGGGAATGACCTTGTAAGCCGAGTGCAAAGTCAGGGGCGGGCTGCAAACACTGGCCTTTGTCCGTGGCACCCAAATGCAGCGAGATTTACGAAGAGGGGACAGAGCAGGGCAGGCGCAAGTAGTGTTGCAGTGCATGCTGTGGATGCAGTAGGGATTGTGGTACCGGAAGCACTGTAGTTCCCTGCCTCCAACTGCACCCCGTCCGTCCTAAACAGCCAAGTAACTTTACACTGTTAGATTTGAATGGAAATGGGCCCTTCGGCCCACCGAGGCCACACCGACCGATGATCACCGGTACACTAGTTCTATCTTACGCCCATGGCACAATTTACAAAAGCCAAATGAACCTACAAACATGTACGTCTTTGGGATGCGGGAGGAAACCTATGCGGTCACAGGGAGAACGTGCAAACTGTATAGACAGGATCGATCCGGGGTCTCTGGTGCTGTAAGGTAGCAACTCTACCGCTGCACCACTGTGCTGCCTTATATATCTATATTTAAAGTGCACGTATATCTATATTTAAATTGGAAATACACTGTATTCGGATCCCCATCAACCAAGTGCCTGCTTTTTCTAGATGTAAATGAGTTGCTGTGATCTGGTAGGGAGAGAGCAAGGGGGAGAGCACAGCATGCAGGCACAGCTACACTAAACTTGTATTCTCATCTTTAACAATTCAAGTATTTGCTCTCTTTCTACAAATAACGCTCATCAATTCTGTAACAACCTAGCAAGTTGAGGTCTGTATCTGTAATGAGGAAAAAAACTAGGGCTGAAATGCACTTGGTGCTGTGTAGAATGTTAAAGTCAGCCCTCATTGTAGGTACTGAGTAATGCAGATGTGTCCACCTTGTGTTTAAAGGGAAGTGAGTTCAGTGCAATATGAGGACGTGTGTTGGGTAGAGTCAGTGTAACTGGGAAGAGTTTATGGAATATTAGGCTCTGATTTACATTAACTTCTCTCCCTCCATTCCCCAGCCCAGTAGGGGTGGAATCTGGAAACTTTCTGCTGAGCCTGACACTGGCTAATCTTACTGAGTACCGGGAAATTCTCTATTTCTCCGTTTCCACACAGCCTTATTTTAATGGCTGAAAGTGAAATGCATTGTGTAAGGCATTGGAATCGGTGTCTTGCTTCTATAGTTATCAAGAGTTTTATTAAAATACTAGACCAAGTGGTTGCGGGTGGGGGTGGGGGGGGGGGGTGACGTGCAACGTCACAAACACACTAACCACCCCCCAAACACACACACAAACACTAACCACCACCCCACACACACACACACACACACACCAACCACCCCCCTTGATATTATATTAATATTATTCATTTGCTCCTTTTACCCAATCCCCCGCCCTATCCACTCACGCATAGCCCCCAACTCGCAGGCGTTGGCTAGAGGGAGAGGGAGGGGGATAGAGAGAGATAGCAGATAGGGCAGAGACAGAGAAGGCAAAGGCAGAAAGGGCAGTGGCAGAGATGGAGGCAGAGAGAGGGAGTAGGCACCACTCCACCACTCACCCATAGGTCCCAATACTCACCACTCCCTAGAGAGGGAGGGGGCAGAGAGCAGGGAGGGGGGGTCGGGGGGTGGGGGGGGCAAGAGAGGGAGGACCCGCGCCGAGGACCCGAGCCAAGTCGAGGCACGAGCGGGCGAGCGTAGACCAAAGGACAACGAGTTGGGCCGCCGCAGTCTTCAGCTACGATCTTTGGTCTTCAGTCGACGGCCCGACTTCATCACCGGCTGCGTCTTTTGAATGACGGGGGGGGGGGGGGGAGGGAAGGGTGGGGGGGGATGTCACTCGCAGCACGAGGAAGAATGGCAAGCAGACCCATTGTGACGTCATCAGCAAAAGACAGTGGTTTTTAAAATCAAAGTTTTTGCCAGATTGTTGAACATTTTCAGTAATAACTCGAGAAATAAAGGATGATATGTTCAAATAAGGCGATTTTGGACTCCATGGGAAAAATGTGTACCGGAATATGTAAAAAATTAACCATTCAGACACACACACGCACGCAAGGAAACAGGCTCATCGTCCCACCGAGTCAGCACCGACCGGCGATCCCCGCACACTAGAGACAATTTACATTTCTACCAAGCCAATTAACCTACAAACCTGTACGCCTTTGGAGTGTGGGAGGAAACCCACACAGGTCACGGGGAGAACGTACAAACTCAATACATACAGCACCCGTAGTCAGGATCGAACCTGGTTCTCCAATGCTGTAAGGCAGTAGCTCGACTGCTGTGCCATTCTGAACAATTCTCCCACAGTGAGGGCGTAGTCCCAATCCTCCAACCTACCTCATTGCGGACATTGTCCATTTTTCCTGGAACTGTAACAGTACAATGCTGAATACTATCTTGTGCACTCTGGTATTTTTCCTCTTTGCGCTACATGTTGTATTTGTGTATGGTTTGATTGTATTCATGTAGAGTATTATCTGAAAACAAAAGCTTTCACGTATCTCAGTGCATGACAATACTAAATTAACACCAGTATACTTCTGTCGTTATATAATAGCCACAGGGTGAGAATGCCTGAGGGAAAGTGGCAGACTTGTTGATAACCAAAGTAGGTTACACCAATAACAAGCATGTATTTTCACACCTCTCATTTCTGTTGTGCTGATCATATGTCATCTAATTCATTGTTCTCAAGTACCGCTGTTCATAGATGATATGCAAATTTCTAATTTCACCCTCAGTATTAAATCAAGTTTGGTCATACAGTTTGAAGACCATATCCTCCCCCCCCCCCCCGATCTCAATGTACTATAGAAATGGGACTATTTCAGATTACTGCAGCAGCCTCTGTAGAATGCACTGTAATCTGTAACATTGGGTTTCACTTCTTGGAGAATTCATTCCAATCTCATGATTATTCCACCCGGCAGCCTTGATGATTTCCAGCCCCACAACCCACTGAGATTCTCCTCAAATCTTGTACATTGCATGCTCTGCCGCTTTTAAATATCTCCTGTCTGAAGAAGGGTCTCGACCAGAGACGTCACCCATTCCTTCCCTCCAGAGATGCTGCCTCACCCGCTGAGTTACTCCAGCATTTTGTGTCTACCATGAGGTGAGATTGTGTCTACCATGAGGTGAGATTAGTTAATCTTGGTAAAGATAAACTAATCTCATGATTTCATCACCTGATTGATAGGATGAGAAGGGGTGAGAAAACATGTGATGTATTTTGTGCAGATGCATTGCACAACATTGGACAGCACAGGAACATGTGGCCCTTCGGTCCACAATGTCTGTGACCAAACATGATGCCAAGATGAAACGCAATCAGGCAGCATCTGTGGAGGAAAATGGATCGGTGACGTTTTGGGTCTGGAGCCGCCTTCAAACGTAGACCTAACTTATATAACAGCAAGCTCTTAGAAGAGCAGTGTGATAGTGTCATCTAATCAGTTTGCAGTGAAGTGTTTGGTGCTAAATAATGGACAGGATGCATAAGGATCTCCTTATTTCACTCTAAGCAGTGCTTTGGATCCTTTGTGTTACCCTGAAAGAGTTAAATGTGGCGTTTTATCTGAAAGGCAACAAGAAAGTGAACCTCCTTCTGCATGATGCACTAGTTTGTCAGCTTGGATTTCTGAGCTCGAGTCTGGAGCGGAACTTAAGTCTACCCCACAACAGAAGGGGGAGGTGCTGTACAGTTTGATAGCCATAAGGAAGAAGGATCTCCTGTGGCGTTCTGTCCTGCATCTTGGAGGAACCAGTCTGTTGTAGAAGGTACTCCTCGGGTTGACCAGTGTGTCATGGAGGGCATAGGGTGTATTGTCCAAGGTGCTCTGGAGTTTGAGCAGCATCCTCTCCTTCAAGACCAACCTCCCATTAACCCAACTCCGCCCCTAGGATGGAGCCAGCCTTCATGATGAGTTTGTTGATCCTGTTGGCGTTCGCAGCCTTCGCCCTGCTGCCCCAGCACACAACAGTGAAGAAGATGGCACTGTCTACCACCGACTGGTAGAACATCTGCAGCATCTTACTGCAGACGTTGAAGGAGCGGAGCCTTCTCAAAAAGTACAGCCGGCTCTGTCCCTTCTTGCACAGGGCCTCACCGTTCCTGCACCAGTCCAGTTTGCTGTCCAGGTGAACTGCAAGGTATTTGTACTCCCTGGTAAACTGCACCATTGATGGAGACGGGGAACAGGGTTGTTCCTCTTCTCCTAAAGTACCCGCTGAGTTCCTCCATCACTTTATGTTTTGCTCAAGTTATAGGAGCAGAATTAGGTCATTTGGCCCATCAAGGCTATTCTGCCATTCAACAAACGGCTGTCTATCGTTCCCTCACAACCCCTTTCTCTTGCCTTCTTCGCATAACCTCAGACACCCTTACTAATCGAGAATCTTTTGTGGGTAAATTTTGTAGCTTTTTCCAAAGCACTGCTTACGGTTCCTTCTGTTCTTTAAACATTTGGTATTGGTTTATTATTGTCATGTGCACTAAGATACAGTGAATGATATTTATTTGCATGCTAATCCAATTCAATCAGATAATACTATATGTGAAAACAATCAAGCCGAATATAATACAACAGGCAGAGCAGAGAGACAAATAAATACCAGAGTACAGCCTAATGGAGCATAATGCCCCTGTCCCACTTAGGAAACCTGAACGGAAACCTCTGGAGACTTTGCGCCCCACCCAAGGTTTCTGTACGATTCCCGGAGGTTTTTGTCGGTCTCCCTAATGGTCGAAAATGGTTTCCGCTTCTTCTATGTTCCGGCGATTATTTCAAAAAACTCAAAACCGGCCAAGACCTCCCTGGTGGAATAAAACTGGGTGAAAAAAAGGTCTTACCTTCCACTACCTGCAACCTCCAGCAACCACCTTCAACTAGCATTGCAACCGACTTTGACTAAAAAAATGCCGATTTTTAAAAAGGCAACCTATTTTTAGTCTCGGCCGGTTTTGAATTTTTTGAAATAATCGCCGGAACATAGAAGAAGCGGAAGCCACTTTCGACCATTAGGGAGACTGACAAAAAACTCCGGGAACAGCACGGAAACTTTGGGTGGGGCGCAAAGTCTCCAGAGGTTTCCGTTCAGGTTTCCCAAGTGGGACAGGGGCATAAGTTTAAGAGTTGGGAGATTGTATTGGATGATAGTAGATCATCGTTTGGGCCCACCATTCAGAGTCGTCATGCTCCAGTACTAAATGTTGTGCTTTCTATTTTGTGATTTCTTTCCTTTTAGTTTATGCTTCCACTAAATCGATGTCTTTCATGTAAGATAAAAGATGTAAGTAGCAGCCATGATTCACTGAAAACCGAAAGATAAGGGTGTAAATCTTACACGCAAACCTTTTCAAGCCTCTTGCCATTTACTGCTAGGAGCAATAGAGATGGGGATCCTAGCTGAGGAAGATGGTTAACCATTATGGAAATGAAATAGAAGAATATGTGATGGTAAACCAACTGAGAGGAGGAGGATTGAATGCATGCCTGCGCATGGACATATTGGGGCAAAATGTCTCCTAAATATTCTGTATGTGATTAAGCCAAACACATATTTTAGTTTGAAAAGCGCACATTCCAGTAGGACCTGTTTTGATTATTGTTGCGAACGGGATTCAGAAGCAACTGGGATACAAAGATCACCATTATTACATTCACAAGCAAAGCACAAATTGTTGGAGGAACTCAGCGGGTCAGGCTACATCTATGTTTCGGGTCGTGACCCTTCAGAGTTATAATAGTAGGTGGGAGAAAGCTGGAAAAGCGAGGTGGGTGTGGGGCAAAGTTTGGCCAGTGATATGTGGAATAAGGCGAGTGGGGTTTGATTGGTAGATGGGCAGGGTAAGTGACAAAGGCTGGAGGTGAAAAGGAGGAAAAGGGTGTCAGAGAAGGAGAGACGAGGAGGGAAAATGACAGGTGGGAGGGGTTGATGGCAGATAAAAAGGACATTTGGATCTCTGGGGTGGGAGATCAGTGTAAGAAGAAGGGGGAGGGTGGGGGAAATGGGTGCCCACCATGGTGAGGGGCGTCACAGGGAAGAGGGAGGTTGTCTGGAGGTGACACTTAAAATTCAGTGTTTGTACTGTTCATCGCTGTGCAGTCCTTTGCAGCACCCCATTTGTCCAAGAAAGTTCATAGAGGGCAGAGAACCTCCCAGGATGGGTCAATGGTTGTGGCTGGACAAGAAATGACCTAATGGTGCAAATTGACATTGATGTTTCCACCAGCGGGAGAGTGTAGGACCAGAGGCCACAGTCTCAGAACTAAAGGACGTACCTTTAGAAAGGAGATGTGGAGGAATTTTTTTTAGTCAGAGGGTGGTGAATCTGTGTAGTTCATTGCCACAAAAGACTGTTGAGGCCAAGCCAATGGATACTTTTAAGGTATAGATTGACAGATTATTGATTAGTAAGGGTGTCGGGGGATATGGGTAGAAGGCAGGAGAATGGGTTGAGACGGAAAGATAGATCAGCCATGATTGAATGGCAAAGTAGACTTGATGGGCCAATTCTGCTCCTAGAAATGATGTCCGTGACTTCAGCAGCACCAATCTTGTGTGTAGTTCGGCGTGTTCTCAGTATGCAGCGCAAATGTGCTGTAGATTGCCTCAATAACCACGGCGGTTGTAAACGCGTTAGGAGATTAATAATAATAATATATTTTATTGTCATTACACATAGGTGTAACGAGATTTGGTATGCAGCTTCCATCCTATGTCATAACTTAAACAACTAATAACATTTAGATACCCAGAGAAACATGATTTATTTAAAAAAAAGAACAGTAAAACAGTCTAAAGTGCAAATAGGTCTGTGCCGGGTCGATGTGTGACGTGACCATCCGAGGGAGACAGTCCATGGGGGGGAGGGGGCACTCAGCCGGGCCGGTTCAGAGCCGCTATAGCTCTGGGGATGAAGCTGTTCCTGAGTCTGGAGGTGTGGGCGTAGAAGGCCTTGTAACATCTGCCGGAAGGTAGGAGTTCGAACAGACTATTGCAAGGGTGTGAGGAGTCTTTGTGAATGCTGACGGCCTTCCTGCGGCACCGTGTGTGGTAGATGCCCTCCAAGGCTAGTAGCGGTGCCCCAATTATCTTCTGCACTCTGTGGACGACATGCTGAAGAGCTCTCCTCTCCGCCTCCGTGTAGCTGAGATACCACACAGAGATCTAGGGTTGCACCAATGAATCCATTCACATTTTCACATGTTTTAGGCCAGAATTCAGCAACATCTCTTTGCAATGGACTTTTTTTAAATGAAAAGACATGTCCTCAATATAGCGTTGTCATGATGTGCTCTCCAAGATATTGCGCCAAATTGTTAGAAGTGATTCAATCGAGATCAAGCAAATGGCTAAATACATTCTGAAGTAAATGAAAACAACAAGATTTTATAATGTGTGAATTTTACTGCAGGAGCCTCTGAAGTTAGATCAATGCTTCTGGAGCTTTTTGAAATATGCAACCAATTTATAAATAGGGCTGCTGGTTTAACTTCTCGGCTCTTAATCAAGTGAGTCTTTGAAAGCATTTTCCCTGCCCTTCTGCTGATTGAGTGTTTCTTTGCCATTTATTGATCTTGGATGGCAGTCATCCAGTCTGCAGGTCTTCACTGGTGACCTGAACATATTTTACTTCATCAGTCCTCGATGTGCCATGAAAGAATACCACAGTTGTTCTCGGGTGCTGTGGTGATAATGGTAGCCTGAACCAAAGCAAACCAAACCTAAATCTGTCCATTTACAAACGTACCCTCATTCTGCGCACCTTGCCTGCGCTTGTTGCTTTTTCCACAGCACAAAGTTAGAGATCTACATCTTGCCACAAAAACAAAATGATAAGGACACAAAGTACTGGAGTAACTCAGCAGGTCAGACAGCATCTCTGGAGACATGGAGAGGTGACGTTTGAGTGGGGGGGGGGGGGGGGGGGGGGGGGGGGGGGAGAGAAGGAAGCCAGAAAGGGGCTTTTTCAGCTTTTTTCCCCAGCTGTCCACCCCCCACCCCACCCCCCCAATCAGTCTGAAGAAGGATCTCGACCCAAAACGTCACCCATTTGCATTTTCCAGAGATGCTAACTGACCAGTTGAGTTACGCCAGCACTTTGCATCTTTCTGTGTATAAACTAGAATCTGCAGTTCTTGGTTTCTAAAAAAAAAATTGAGGGGTCAGTCAGCATTTGCAAAGGAAATGGAATGAACATTTGAAGAGAAGCAGCCTGCGCAATATCTCCAGCAGATATACAACATCTGCAGTGCTTTGCTTTTGAGGATCTGAAACTGCTGCAATGGAAATCATCGCTGGCATGTGCTTCTATTTATCGCAGCAATGAGTGTGAATCACACTTTGACGACAAACATAATATTGGAGGTATCTGCTGTGGATACCTCATGACTCTGAAATGTACAGGAGCGTGAGATCTCTGGTGCCTGGTGGACCATGAGTTATTGCACTGACTATGAAATCTTCAGTGGATAGGAGCAAGCTTCATCTCGCCCGATGCTCTGTCAGGGTACTTCGACTATGTTGTACAAACATAATAAATTTTGAAGATAATGATCATCCTAATGATGTTAATACTCCACTCGCAAATGGCTTAGGGATAATTTGATGAACTACATTTAGTCTCTGTTGGAATGGTGTACCACAATTGATTTGAGGAAGTATAGAGTCTGTCTATTTTATCTGCACTCTAAACGTTGTACAGAAATTTGATTTGACTGTTCGGGTGAAAAGGACATTGAGGCACTGGCGAATATGTAAGAACAGACAGTTCTGTAACTACGCTTGCGTATAAAGATTGAAAAAGAACTATTTTCTCTACGTACTGGAAAGCTGGCAGATAATGTGCATAAACAAAACCTTTATCAAAGTAGGTGCAAAGCTGCTAATCCTATAGTAAGGTAGTCATTAGTGCAAGATGGTCACCAAGATATACCACGTGAAATTCAGAAGCAATTTCTTTATCCTTGGACTGATGATTCCAGTCCAGCAGTTGCATGACATGACCTTCAAAGGAACTGGGTATTATCACCAGGGAGAACGGAATAGGGGGATATGTCTGAAGAAGGGTCTCGTCCCGAAACTTTGCCTATTTCCTTCGCTCCGTAGATGCTGCCTCACCCGCTGAGTTTCTCCAGCATTTTTGTCTACCAGGGGGATGTGCTGATCAGGTGAGGTAGCTCAAGGAGGTTTTGTGGAGGATAAGCACCAAATTTGTGAGATACAGCGCGGAAACAGGCACCAGGTCCGCACTGACCAGCGATCCCCTTACACTAACATTATCCTACAAACACAAGGGACAGTTTCCAATTTTACCAAACCAATTAGCCTACAAACCTGTACATTTTTGGAGTGTGGTAGGAAACCAGAACACCTGGAGAAAGCCCATGCAGGCCACGGGAAGAACGTACAAGCTCTGTACTGAAGGCACCCGTAGTCAGAATCGAACCTGGGTCACTGGCGCTGAAAGGCAGCAACTCTACCAATGCGCAGCCGTGCCGCAGTTGGATTGTGCCATGATGTCCAAGGGAAATGTATGGTTTTGGTTAGTGGCATTGAGGATGTAAAACATTCACCAGTCTGAAGAAGGGTCTCGACCCGAAACGTCACCCATTCCTTTTCTGCAGAGATGCTGCCTGTCCCTCTGAGTTACTCCAGCATTTTGTGTCTACCTTCAATTTAATCCAGCACCTGCAGTTCTTTCCTGCAACATTCTTTGGCAGCTCACTGTGATGAAACACTTGTGACTTTAATGTGCATTTGGACAAGGTCAGTTTTTGACACGGGGTTTTGGGATAAAATGGATTCTCATTCCACTCTCCAGTAACCACTTCAAGAATACAGGTCTTCTGTCATCTTGAATCTCTGGAGCCATTATGGTTGTTCCTTACAGGCTGGACATGGTTAAAGAGAAAGTTAAAATGGAGACAGAAGAAAGACAAAATTAATATGTATTCAAAACCATGAAGGATTTTGAATGAGTAAATATGCAGACCTTGTTTCCAGTGGCGAAAAAAGGATTATAAACCAGGGAATATGGACTTGGCAGAACAGGAAGCCCCGAACAGTTTATTATGATCTAGAATGTGTTGACTGCGTGGTCATGGCAGACTCAGTACATTCAGAAGAAAATGAATACATTTTGTGGAAATGGGCGGGAGCAGGGAATGGGATTAATTGGGTAGCTGTGCAAAAGAGAAAAGAACTGATGACGGAATGGCCTTACGTTTGTTTTTTACTTGTGGCACATTTTCTTCACTTGGACCAATCTAAGTTGCCCGTAACAATCAATCCTTATGTGTATTGTTCCATTTGAATGCACAGGTCATGCGCTTGCTTGTTTTAGCTTCTCACTCCCATCTGCCCTTGGACCCCAATATAACCACAATGATTTACTTCTAGCTCATGACCTTGCGTGTATTTCTGAGACGAGAGTTACGTGGCATTTAAACAGGCTCGTTGGCCCATCATATCCGTGCCAACCAAGGTGCCTTCCAGAACTAGTCCTTATTGCCTGTCCATATTCCTCTCAACCTTCCTGCCCATGAACCTGTCCAAATGTCTTTAAAGCGGTGTGAGTGCACCCACCTCTACTGCTTCCTCTGGCAACTCGTTTCCTATCACCTTCTGTGTGAAAGGCTTGTCCATCAGCTCCCTCTTTCCCCTATGCCCATTAATTTTAGACTCCCCCCCCCCCCCCCCCCCCCCCCCCCCAAATCTACCTTGCAGGGAAAAGGAGACAATCTGCCTCATCTATGGCCCTCCTGGTTTTTATAAATCTCTATAAGATCTCCCTTCAGATTTTTTCCAGAGTAAACTGTCCCAGTCCATCCAGTGCCTCCTTATAACTCGTCCTCTGTTATTGGCTACATTTTGGTGAATCTTTTCTGTACTCTAGCTTAATCTCATCCTTCCTCAGTTTGAACGTTTTCACCCAACAGCTCTGAGCAGTTTTACCTACACAGCATGATTTTGAAAGCTTTGTTAACAAGAAGACCAACTCTTCTCCTCCCCTCCAATCTGCTTTGGTGCAAAGGAAAGGAGTTGTGTTTAATAGGGTAACGAATGCATGGATAAGCAGCCTCTAGAATTGTACTAGAATGAATGCCATTGTTTTTCTTCGCTGAATTTTGTTCTCTCCATTTGCTTTCAGTTTCCCAGAGCGGCCTCAGCTTGAAAAAGCAGAGGAGTCGGAGCTTTTTCAGCTCGTTCTTCTGCTGCTTTCGCGACTACAATGTGGAATCGGCAAACAGCAACAGCAACAGCAATGTTCAGTCCCCAGCGGTGGAGGAGAATGGGTCGGTCGCTAAGGTGCGTCTTGCTCCTATTATCACAGTGGGGGAGGAAAGGTTGCCGCTGGAATCTTATGTAAATTGCGTCTAGAATGACAATTTATTCTTCCTTTTGCTTCTCAGTGCAATCTTAATTTTCAGAACAGGAGAACTATTTGTAGAATAAAATGATTTCAGATCAGAAATGCCGCATTAAAAAGCTGAGGAAATGATCCCGATTGAAAGTTCCTCCTTGCCAAAACCTAGCATTGCCAGCTCTTCGCTTTGTAATTTTAAAGATGGCCTACTATTTGTAAACTAAACATTGCAGATCTGACTAATATATATATATATATATATATATTGAGAGCTTGTAGATTAGCTGCTTCGGTTATCCACCCAACCCCAATGCATCCTTCAAAAGTAATTTATCAGCTCAAGAAAATGTGAGGACTGTTCCGAGCTACTGGAAGCCATTTGTCCCATTGTGATGGTGCCGACACTTTGTGAGAGCATTCTAAAATGGCTGAAGAACCTCGTCATTGATTTCCGCGGTCAAATAGTACAGATAGATTACAGATAGAAAGCACTTACTGATGGAAAGTGCTTTGTAATTCTTAAATCTGCCTGGTGTAAGTTGTTCCAGTACTGTAAATCTCCTCTGAACCACAGTTTATGAGGTTGAGCATACTAATGAATCTGCACTGGGCTTAAATGACTTTTTTATGATTAGAGCCCAAATCTGAAATCTGTAATTATCACCTTATTGAAACCTATTCACATTTGGTTTCACATTTGGGGAGGTAGCCTTTTTTTTGTATATAGCTTTATCCAACTACTTCCATTTCTAACCTGGCGTGATGTATTTTTGAATGTCTAGATATCCAGGTTTCAGTCCACATCCATCAACATTAATTGAGCTGGTCCAGTTCCTTGTATTTCATCTCTTCAAGTTGCTTCTTTGCTTCACTTTTTCAGCAGATATGTCTGCATTTATGTTTGTCTTTTGTAGTAATTCCCTCTGCTTGCAACCCCCCTCCCACAATTTTTGTGTCTTTGGCATGTTTTAAGTTTGTGTTCTGCTTTCCCAGAAGAAAAGAGGGTCCAGCATTGACCTCTGAGGTAGACCATCTGGAGCCCAACCTTCCATCCAAGTTGCTGTGTTTCCCCATGGGTGCATTTTTATAACATCCACCTTCAAAACATATTGAGAAGTGTGGTACTTTAGACCCATCCTTTACTGAAATACAATCCTGAAACAAATTCAACATTAAAGTCAATGTCAAGTGCTTTCATTCCTTTCTTCCTCTCGGTTTAACATTTTACTCAATACAATGTAATTGTCTTAATTTCACTGAAAGAAGACTCGTAGGTATTTCCAAATTGGACGTCAGTCTGGATCTCAAATAAAGCAGAGTATGGTGATATCTGTGGAGATATCACCATATTTGGCAATATCACAGGTTTGGCAATATCTGTGGAGAGAGAAAGTGAGTTAACACTTCAGTTGATGCTCTTTCATCCGTTCAGTTGAAAGGTAGTTGATCTGAAATGTTAGCTCTTTTCTCTCCACAGATATTGCTTGATTCACTGAAACTCTTCCTGCTCTACAGTTGATGCTTGACCAGCTGATATCTACTGGTATCAACAACATTTCAGATTTCCATAATTTGCAGTAAATCTCTTTTAGAATCTCAAGATGTCTGGAGTGGGACAAGTCCTCTTTGTGTGTGTGTGTGTGTGTGTGTGCGCTACCACTTAGCCAAGCACAATGGGGTCACAGCAATCAATCTCTGCCAATTAGCCTGCAGTAGACCCAGGCAAAGAGAGAGGAAACCCCAGTGGTGTGGAACCTAGAGAATGGACACCTTTATCCTCTATCCTTGGGCCATTCTTGCCACAATCCCCCCCCAACTCACTTTGCAGGCTCGTGTGAAGTATTACCACCTGGTTGAGCTCAATACAGGTTGGCATGGATCCATTACTCTAGTTATTTGTATGGTGCAACATGGTAAGATGACAATGTGGATGGTTGGTTGATGGACTCGACAAGTCAACGGTACGTAGAGAAGTGAGGGAGTAAATACAGTGCTCTTCATTCCCAATTGGCCAGAGGGATTGGAGTCCAGGAGGAAATGACTGAAGAAGCCATGGCAACAATTTAGGGATAAAGGCAAGTTACTCATGTCGTTAAATGCAACTTGAATAGTCAAGTCAAGTCGAGAGAGTTTATTGTCATGTGTCCCAGATAGGACAATTAGATTCTTACTTGCTGCAGCACAACATAATATTGTGGGCAAAAATACAGAACAGTTCAGTTCAATAAGCAGATAAAGTGCAATAGGCTGCTACAGTTCAGAGTCTGTTCGTTGGTGAGTTTAATAGCTGTGGGGAAGTAGCTGTTCCTGAACCTGGATGCAACAGATTTCAGGCTCCTGTACCTTCTGCCCGATGGTAGCGGAGAGATGAGTGCGTGGACAGGATGGTGTGGGTCCTTGATGATGCTGGCTGCCTTTTTGAGGCAGCAGACTGCGATAGATCCCTTCGATGGTGGGGAGGTCGGAGCCGGTGACGGACTGGGCAGTGGATGTGTTTCATAAAGAAGCTGCACAATTGCCAATTAGTGAACCTTTTGTAATCCAGCATTGAGCTTTGTGATGGGTCTCCTAATGGAAGAGTGCAGCACAGGAACACTCCCTTTGGCCCAAAAGCAGATGGGAGGCGGCTGGTGTGGCACAGGCTAATGGTCATAGAGGAGGTGGAATGTGATTTGACTAGCACAACAATATAGTTCGAAGATGTAACATATTTGTGACTAAAGAAAGACAGACCCCTTTTGAACTGGTTTGTGTGGCTTGGCTGATTTATCACAGAAGAGGAACTTCCTTCTTGATCTAGCTGTGTGAAGGCTCATCAGTTCCATAACCACCAATTTAGAAAAATGAGGGTAAACTGCAGAGCATGAGTTGCAGGCTGAAATAAGAACTGAAACAGTACACCAATGCACAAACTGATTCTAGTCACAAATGTGTTTTGTTGCTGCAACCAATTTAGCTTGAGGTAAAAAAAAAAATTAAATCCAGGCTGTCAGTTCTGGCATGTCTTCAAAGCAGACTTTTTTTTTAAGTAGTAGATTGGTGAATATCCATAGATTGGTGAATATCCATAGATATTATTGATCATTAATTTTATTAGGGTTCTGACAGGCGGTGCTGGCTCGAAGGGCCGAATGGCCTCCTCCATCTATTTTCTATGTTTCTCCTTATGAGATTGAAACTCGTGGAATTTTCAATCTTGCAAGAGAATCAGATGAGCCATCGAGAGCTGAAAGTGGACAGGTGATCATATCAGCAGACACTAGGATCTGCAGATGCTGGAGCCTATGGAAAAACACAAAGTGCTGGAGGAACTCAGTGGGTCAGGCAGTATCTGTGGAGGGAATGGGCTGGTGGTGTTTTGGGGCTGGGGACCCTTCTTCAGACCAGCAGGATCAAATTAGCAGGATGTGGCTGGAGGTGTCTTTCAATGATCAATGTTAGAGCTGCAGCTATTGGGCGTATTTTAATCTGAATGATGTGGGCCGAAGGGCCTGTTTCTGTGCCACGACTCGTGTCAGGATGGAAGGGGAATGTGACCAAATTTGAAGAAGGCAAAGGACATGTAGTTGAGAATACCAAGTAGACTGAAACGTTAAATTACAAAAAGGAATCGATAGATGACTTGAATGATCAAAATCTCGACAAGTCTATTTCAACCTGGAGTTGTCTACTTCAAGGTGGATAAAGGATAGCAAAGAACATTATCTAAATGGTGAAAAGTTTGAGTTTAGTTTATTGTCACATCTATCAAGGTACAATGAAAAGCTTTTGTCACGTGCTAACCAGTCTAAAGCTGCAAGCAGTGGAGGTCATAGAAACATAGAAAACATAGAAAATAGGTGCAGGAGTAGGCCATTCGGCCCTTCAATATGATCCTGGCTGATCATCCAACTCAGTATCCTGTACCTGCCTTCTCTCCATACCCCCTGATCCCTTTAGCCACAAGGGCCGCATCTAACTCCCTCTTAAATATAGCCAATGAACTGGACTCAACTACCTTCTGTGGCCGAGAATTCCACAGATTCACCACTCTCTGTATGAAAAATGTTTTTCCCATCTCGGTCCTAAAAGACTTCCCCCTTATCCTTAAACTGTGACCCCTTGTTCTGGACTTCCCCAACATCGGGAACAATCTTCCTGCATCTAGCCTGTCCAACCCCTTAAGAATTTTGTAAGTTTCTATAAGATCCCCCCTCAATCTTCTAAATTCTAGCGAGTACAAGCCGAGTCCAAAAATCTCTGGGCATAAATGCTGGGCAGAAAAGTTTTATTTAATAGGGTGCAAGGGGCTGGAAATTGTGTAGATAGTATATGAAACCCTGGTGGATCAGACCTTGAGACCTTGGGCCGATCTGGGCACCCACCTCAGAATAGCTGGATTGAAAGGTATTATCTGTAAGGAGAAGTTGGATAAACCTTGATTGTTCTGAAGCGTCGGAGGCTGAGGGGAGACCTGATAAGTGTATCAAATTATGCGATGCAGAGTTTAGTTTTACTACAGTCAGGAGGGACACAGTCAGAACCTTTTTCCCAGGGTAGAAATGTTGAGTGAGCACAGCATTAAGATGAGAGGGGCAGAGCTTAAAGGAGATGTACGGGGCGAGTTTATCAACACAGAGAATGGCAGGTGTCTCTAACCCGCTGCCAATGGTGGTGGAGATTAGTTTAACTTAGCATCATGTTTGGCACAAAAATGATGGGCCAAAGGGCCTGTTGCTGTGCTGTTCTCTTTTAGATTGGAAGGCCCTCACAGATTTATTAGTGATATGGCTGGTGGTACAGTCTGAAAATAAGAGCCATTGAAGTTGGAAAGGCCTTGTATATAAAGAGTGGTATACGTTTTGTAACTCTTCCATAAACATCAATTGATGTGGGGCTCTTTGATCATTTTGAGACTAACTATTTTTGGTTAATTTATATGGGATTATGGCAGATTTGCTACCTCACAGCGCCAGAGACCCGGGTTTGATCTTGACTACGGGTGCTGTCTGCACGGAATTTGTACGTTCTCCCTGTGACTGCCTGGGTGCTCCAGTTTCCTCCCACACTCCAAAGATGTACAGGCTTGTAGGCTAATCGGTTTGGTAAAATTGAAATTTGCCCCTAGTGTGTGTAGTATAGTGTCAGTGTGCGGGATCGCTGGTTGGCGTGAACTAAGTGGGCCGAAGGGCCTGTTTCCGTGCTGTATCTCTAAACTAAACTAAACTAACTTTGCAGCCAAGTTCACAAGCAAAATGGCCTTTTCCTGTTGCTTTTAATACAGTTGGTTTCTGAATACAAGTGTTATCCCATTTACCAATTGTCCTGTGATTTTATCCACACAAGTCAGTTTACTGTAGCTACAGTTGCTACCAAATCTCATTCCACTTTCCAGGCTGTGCTTCAATATCCTCAATTAGATGCCAGAATACTTTTTCACAAGGCACTGCTTGAAAAAAGCGATATTGTGCACATTAATTTTATTATCCCAGTTAGTGTTAAACTGTTAACATTCCCTATATCTATTCAAATGACAAATAATTTAAAAGATAAATTTCAATTTTGTTCAATTGGTTGTTTACTGATGTTCCAAAGTTGAACTGAAATAAATCCGATTAGCAATTCAATTCTAACTTCAGCAGAAATGAAAAAGATGCATTGCCCTTTAATTTGTTTCCACCTCGGGCTGTCCTGTGAAAGAACAGTGAATAAATCTTGCAGCTGAACTGAACGCACCACCAATCACACTGAGATCTTTGCTCTTTCAGAAAGATAGGATGCCATGTAGCAATAGATTTGACGGTGGATAAAAAATAAGGGATAGAACAAAAATAACATTGGCTTGGTCTTTTATTAATTTTGTGCAAAGATTTCTTGATTAAACCAATAACATGGATTTTAACAACGTTTTTAGAGAAGGACTCTTAGGATCTCAAAAGCTTTGGGGAAATGAAGCACAATTAACCTTTTACTGATGCATTAGTTCCTGTGCTTTATTAATAAATGATTTGAGAGAGAGAGAGAGCTTGTGGCATTGCCTGTTGTAACTCCAGTCTTTCCCCGGATGGAAAAATCAAATATTACGGGGCCTAGCTTTAAGGCGAGAGGGGCAAAATTTAAAGGAGATGAATGGGGCAACATTTAAAGTAGATTTTGAGGGTCAAGTTCTTTTCACAAGAGGGTGGTGAGTGCCTGGAATGCACTGCCAGGTTGGTGGTTGAGTCGGATCCAATAGTGGCATTTAAGAGCTTTCTGGATAGGCACGTAAATATGCGGGGAATGGAGGGATATGGATCACGTGCAGGTAAATAAAAGTTGGTCTTAGCATCATAGGTAGACAAAAAATGCTGGAGAAACTCAGCGGGTGAGACGGCATCTATTGAGAGAAGGAATAGGCAACGTTTCGGGTCGAGACCCTTCTTCAGACTGATGTTTGGCACCGACATTCTTCTTGTGCTGTACTGTTCTGTATTCTAAACTTGGATCGTTTTCTCGAATATTGAAGGTTGAGTCGAAACCTGATAGAAGTATATAGAGTTATGAGAGGCATGGATAGTGTAGACTGCCACAACCTTATGCCCAGAGTGGAAATGTCAAATACTAGAGCTGTAAGGTAAGAGAGGCACAGTTTAAAGGAGAGATGTGGGGAAAGGATGCTCTGCCCTAATACCTCTAATATTAGATTTTTCACCCTGGGGAAAAATCTTCTGGCAGTTTACCCTATCTGGAGGCGTGCAGGCAGCGAAGAATGCTTTCAGAAGATACCGTGTAGATCAGCTGCAGAAATGGCAGATGGAGTTAAACCCAAACAAGTGTGAGGTGTTGCACTTTGGGTGGATTGTAAGGAGAAAGTATGTAGTTAATGGCAAGACCCTTAACAGCATTAATGTGCAGAACTTGCAGTCCAAGTTTGTAGCTTACTGAAGGTGGCAGTACGAGTAGATAGGCTGGTAAAGAAGACCATTTGGATGCTTGCCTTCATTGCCACGGTCATTGAATATAAGAGTGAGGAAGTCAAGATGCAGCACTATAGGACTTTGGCTAGGCCAGGAATATTGTGTGCAGTTTCGGTCACCCCATTACAGGAAAGATGCGGAGGCTTGCAAGGGGTGCAGAGGAGGTTTACCAGATTGCTGATGGATTAGTGGGTATTAACTATAAGGTTGGATTAACTTAGATTGTTTTCTCTGGAAGGCCAGAAGTTGAGGGTAGACTTGATAGATGTATATAAAACGATGAGAGGCCTAGATAGGGTAGACAGTCAGAACCTTTCTCCCAGGGTGGAGAAATCACACGATAGAGGGCATGGCAATAAGGTGAGAGGGGGAAGGTTTAATGGACAGGTGGTGGGGGCCTGGAGTGCATTGCCAGGGGTGGTGATGGAGGTGACTACGATAGTGGTGTTCAAGAGGCTGTTTGATAGGCACGTGGAAGTGCAGGGAAAAGAGGGATATGGATCAGCGCAGGCGGATGAGAGCAGTTAAACTTGGAGTCATGTTTGGCACAAACATCGTGTGCCGACTGGCCCGTTCCTGTACTGTACTGTTCTATGAAAGTATTTTACAGAGTGTGGTGGGTGCCTGGAGCATGCTGAATCCAGAATGAACAGTGGTGTTTAAGAGGCTTTTAGATAGGCACATTGAATATGCGGGGCATGGAGGGATATGGATCGTGTGCAGGCACAGATTAGTTTAACCTGACACCATGTTCGATAAGGACATTGTGGGCCGAAGGACCTGTTCCTGTGCTGTGTAGCGTGTAATCTTGCATGATATGAGGGTGATGTCATGGAACTGAGACCTGAGAGATGATCAGCATTCATTTGGTCTCTGGGTGTTGTGATGTGGAAGGTTGGGGGAGAGCGAGGGATGGGCAGAGGAAGTGTGAAGTGTAAAGCTATAATCTGTTCCCCAGTCCGATTGAAACATGAAGCCAAATCGCCTTCTCACTTTAGTTTGGAATTGGTCTGAGTTGACATGTTTGATCTTGATTTTCATAGCCGTGCAAGATGGCCCTTTCAACCCTGAAAATGCCTGCCTTGTAGGTGATAGCACGGGGGTTCCTAACTCTTCCAGTGTCGAGATTGCCACGCCAGTGCTAGACAGCATCTTGACTTTGATGAAAGCCACTAACATTTGGTGTTTAATTTTTGCATTGTGTTCACTTCACACCCAGTCCTGTGATTGCCCCGGCTGAGCTTGATTGATGAGTGTTTTTCCCCTTTGAATACGTGCTTGAGTCTGCTTGGAGCGACTTGATCTGTGAGCAATGGTCAACAAAATGGATCTGCCTTGTATTTTGCTTTAGCTAATTAAAAACCATTTGTCTTTTTATGCTATTCCCAACTTCTTTTTGCATTCTTCAGCTCTGAAGACATGACATTACCCTGGGGCATGTTCAGTGCATTCTGCCAACTCTTCAAGTGGTTGCTCTTGCATCAGCTTGCATTGTAAATGTTGGCAGGCAAACTCGGTATATTGCAGCTTGGTTTAGGCCATCCCTAATCGGAGGCCCATAGATGCCTATATACTGGAAAGTGATCAAGAATGGGGCTGCTTATTGAAATACCTATTTCATCTGGAGGTAGCGCCTCCTATTGGAGTGTTCCTCTGTGCCTAATTCAGAACAAAAATCACTTTGAACCCTTCTGGTCAATATTGCTTCATAGCCACACTTTGTTGACAAATTGGAGCCATTGGTAAGGGTGGCACTGTTCACAGCTGGTAGAGCTGCTGCCCCGGAGACCCGGGTTCGATCCTGACCTCGGGTGTGGAGTTTGCACGTTCTCCCCAAGTGGGTTTCCTCCGGCACCTCTGGTTTCCTCCCACATCCCAAAGACCTGCGCGTTTGTAGGTTTGTAATTGGCCCTGGAAAATTGTCCCTCGTGTGTAGGGAGTGCATGCAAAAATGGGATAATATTGAACTGCTGTGCATGGATAATCAATGGTCGGCAAAGATTTGGGCTGAAGGGTCTGTTTTCATACTGTATCTCTAAACTAAACTGAAACTTAAAAACACACATAAACCTAAATAAGAAGTACCTTTCTTTGAGCAAATTCTTTTCCTGCTCAGTAGAGCTTTGCAGTATGAGACTGAGCATCAGGGGTTGAGAATAATTTAGCAGACTGAGAGCAATGAATGGGATTACCTTGATTGTCCTTGTGTTGACAGACTAGTGAGCTACTGTAGGCTGTTGGTTCTTGGGCCTGAGCTATTTAGTTTGGAATAGCTGTGCAAGATGGCCCTATATCAGCAATTTGGGGAAGGGGACTCATGGTGATTTTAACGAGTCTGCTGATAATATAAAACTAGGTGAAACTGAGGTGGAACTGGCAAGACGATGTAAAGAGGGTTCAAGGAGATTGAGGCAAGCCGAGTGTGTGAGAAAGTGTGAATTGGGCAGAAGGAATCAGCGGGACAAGTGGGTCTAGGAATGGCAAATGGTGCACCATTCAAATAAGTGTGAGGTGTTGCATTTGGCAAGTCGACCCAGGCAGGGATTTCACAGTGTAGAGCAGAGAGAGCGAGGAGTCCACTCACATCGTTCCCCAGAAGAAGATTAGCCAAGATCATGATGACTGGCGGAGCAGGCTTCAAGGGCCAAATAACCTACTCCCACTCCTAATTCACGGGTTTATGTTATCAAAGAGAATTTGCGAAAATCACATCGCTGCAATGAGGGATTCTGACTGAAATAGTTGCCAAGGCAACTCTAAATTGTTTTCCCAGCCATCTTCTTAAAATAATGTGCTTTAGAACTGATGAGAAAGGAGCCAGAGTGAATTTAATGATGAGTAACAAAATAGAATTACATAACACTGCAACAGTTAGGCACATCTAGTAATCACCATAGTGTGATTGACTTTAATATTAAACTTTGAGACACAAAGGATAATCACAAACTGAGGCACAGGGGCAGATTTCAAAGGAAGAAGGATTGATTTTGATTATAGTAAACTGTGGTCTGTTAATGGGCAACACATGGGTAATGCCACATGTTTAACTTTGTCCCTCCAATCTGGAAGCTATGCCCTCTCGTCTCTGACATTTCTGCTCAGGGGGGAAAAGGTTCTGACTAATGACCCTGTTTATGCCTATCATCATTTTATTGGTGTTCGGCTTCTGATGGTCCAGAGAGAACTGCCTCGGTTTATCCAACTTCCACTTTATAGCCAGTTCAAAGGTGTTAAAATACAGGTCATGGGAACAACTTAGTGGATTTAATAATAGTTTTGAAAGCGGAAGGCAGAACTGAGATGACCTATTTTACCCAAGTGAATGTCACCTGCACAAATCAATGTTGGGAAGTGGCAGTAAGTGGGGCAGAGGGGGAGAAGCATTGTGTTTGGGTCTGAACCTTGGACTTGCAGCATATTTGGTCATTTTTAATCGTTACATGTGGGGCCGTACTTCAGGCATGCGTTGAAGTCCTGTCATTTCAAAATGTCAGATTGCCGTGGTGGAACTCCACTGACACTGCAAACTGATGAAGCTCTTGGCATTAGGTTACTGATCTCACGTTGGTTGTCAGCCTTCAGATAAATCTTTGCATTTCCAGCTTTGAGAACAGCAGAAAGAAAAATTAAGCGTACAACTTGAGGCTCGGTAGAGTTGCTGCCTTACAGCGCCATAGACTCTGGTTCATCCCTGACGGTGAGCACTGTTTGTGCGGAGTCTGCACGTTCTCCCTGTGACCGCGTGGGTTTTCTCCGGCTGCTCCAGTTTCCTCCCACACTCCAAAGATGTACAGGTTTGTAGGTTAATTGGCATTGGTTTTTTAAAAAAAAAGTAAATTGTCCCTGGTGTGTGGTATAGTGCTAGTGTACGGGGTAATCGCTGGTCGGCATGGACTCCGTGGGCCCAAGGGCTTGTTACTCCGCGCTGGATCTCTAAACATTTTTTTTAAGTGCTGGTTTTCTCGCAATCGGTTTGCCAGTATTGGAACGACATGGATCACCGACAGGCTGATGAGATCAGTTTATTCTGTCATCGTGTTCAGCACAAGCATATGGGCCGAAAGGCCTGTTTCTGTGCTGTACTGTTCTACATTCTAATATCATTGGTAAAGGCTGAGAAACTGCTTCTATACCCATTTCTTTCAAGGAGGGAATGAGATGAGTAAAAGCTTGTGGGATAACTACTGACACCAGTCATCCTGGTCACAGAGAGCTGCAACTATCGAGTAAATAGTTCTTGTTGTGGTGAACCAATAATAGAAGGGTTTATATAGCATGATACAGCGTGGAGAGAGGCTCTTTGCCCCAACTTGCCCACACCCACCAACATGTCCCATCTACACTAGTCTCACCTGCCTGTGTTTATACCATTTCCCTCCAAACCTGTCCTAACCCTGTACCTGTCCAATTGTCTCTTAAACCTTGTAATAGTCCCTGCCTCTGGTACCTTCGCCAGCAGCTTGTTCCATACATCCACCCCCTTTATGTGGAAAAAAGATACCCCTCAGATCCCGATTAAATCTTTCCTCCTTCACCTTATACCTATGTCCTCTGGTTCTCGAATTCCCCCACTCTGGGGAAGAGACTCTGTGCATCTACCCGATCTATTCCTCTCATGATTTTATACACCTCTACAAGATCACGCCTGATCCTCCTGCGCTTCAAGGAATAGAGACCCAGCCTATTCAACCTCTCCTTGTAGGTCAGACCCTCGAGTCCTGGTAACATCCTTTTAAATCTTCTCTGAACCCTTTCCAACTTGACAACATATTTCCTGTAACACGCTGCCCAGAACTGAACATAATACTCTAAATGCAGCCTTACCAATGTCTTGTATAGCTGCAACATGACCTCCCGACTTCTATACTCAATACGCTGCAGTGCCCTTGCTGAGTTGAGCCCCAGATCTGAACACAATAAGTGTTGTATGTGCAAGCTCTTAAAAGCAGCCAGCCTCCTGTGCTTCTGGGGAATATAAAAATCTTATTGTGACAAAAGTCCAAACTGAGAACTAGAGACATTTGTAACGAATCACCCCTCTGAAGTCTCTGTTTTGAGTGCTGCGACCCAAATTGTTTTGTCACATCTGTGAAATCACAAATGCCTGCCGCGGTGTAAAATGGCATGTGCAATCCATTGGAATTTATTCCTGAAATGATTGCACAGACATCACATCACACTGCTGGCAAAAAAACAGATCCCATTCCAGCAGCTCCAAGTTTTAAAGCCAGCCTGCCTCCTCCTGCAAGCCTCCTATCCCTACACTCTTCCTACTGCTGTTCTCTCTAGCACCATTTCAGTCGTGGCACTCCGCAGCATACAGCGTTTTATAATTGTGTTTTGACACAGAACATAGCAAAGCACAGCGCAGAAACCGGCCCTTCGGCTCACATTTATCTGTGCCGAACACAATGCTATTAAATAAATCCCAACTGCCTGCATGTGAGCCATGCCCCTCTATTCCCTGCATAGCCATTTGTCTATCTAAAAGACTCTGAAACACCACTATCATATCTACTTCTACCACCACCTCTGTCAGCGTGTCATACACACTTACCCACCTCTTGTGTAAAAATAATTTCTCCCACATTTCTCCTTTAAACTTGGCTCCACTCTCCATTAAGCTATGCCATCTAGTCTTTGCCATTTCCACCCTGAGAAAATGACTAACTCTCATCGTTTTATATATTTCTATCAGGTCTCCCCTCAGCCTCACATGGGGTTGAGAGGGAAAGATAGATCAACCATGATTGAGTGGTGGAGTAGACTCGATGGGCCGAATGGCCTTCTTCTGCTCCTATCACTTATGAACCATGAACCTATCACCAGACATTGTGTACCACCTACTCAGAGCCCTGGTGTGACCAAATGCACAGAGCCCTGACTGTCATGTCTCAGAGCATAACTGACTTGCAGTATGAACTTCCAACCTGGTGCCTGTGTAAAAGGTGAGTCAGAGAGAAGTACAGTACGGACACTGGCCCTTCGACCCACCACATCCACAAAAACTATTGCACTCATCAACACTAGTCCCATTATACCTCCATCATGTCCATCATTACCTCGTATATATGTTAATTTTTAGGACAGATTGGGGGGGGGGCGGGGGGGGGGGGGGGGGGGGGGGGGAGACAGTGCCAGACAAACTCAGTGGGTCAGATCCCTTGGGCCTAAACCCAAAACACCACCAATCCATGTTCTCCAGAGATGCTGCCTGGCCCACTGAGTTACTCTAGCACTCTGATTTTTCCAGGATGCAGGCCCACATAAGTGCAGTATCAAATCGAACACATGTCTCTGGCGCTAAAAGGCAGCAACTCTACCGCTGTGCCACTGTGCTGTCTTTATGTGTGGGGGAAACCGGAGCACCTGGAGAAAACCCACATGGTCACAGGGAGAATGTACAAACTCTGTACATTCAGCAGAATTGTAGATTAATTGGCTTTGGTAAAATTGTAAATTGTCCCTAGTGTGTAGGATAGGTTTAGTGTACGGGGCGATCGCTGAGCGACGTGGATTCGATGGACCGAAGGGCCTGTTTCCGCGCTGTATGTCTAAAGTCTAAAGCTTGCATTTCTGTTGAGTACAGAATTAGGTGGTGTTCAACATCTACCTTTGAAGGACAAGAGGAGAGCTGGGGAGAACTTGTACCGTATCTGATTCAACCTGCTAGCTAAGAAGCGTGGTCTAAAGAAGCCAAAATGTTGCCTGTCCATTCCCTGCACAGATGCTGCTTGACCCCTGCTGAGTTCCTCCAGCACTTTGTGTTTTGTTCAAGATCCCAGTATTTGTAGTTCCTTGTGTCTCCATCCAATATTGGAAGGTGTAGTTCCTAGATCAAATAGTTCATGAGCTATTTGACATGCAGCACAAACTCTCTACATGGGTCCTTGTTTTCCTTCCTAAACTGGTCGATCTCTGGAATACAACCTTAGATTAGTGGCAAAGTGTAGCCTCTAAGTTGTATTGCAACCACGTGGGTGTGCTCCATTAGACTTTAGAGATTCAGCGCAGAAACAGGGCCCTTCGGCCCACCAGCGGCCAGCCCGTACATTAGCATTATTCTACACACTAAGGACAATTTCAATTTTACCAAAGCCTATTAACATAAACTTGCTTGTCTTTGGAGTGTGGGATGAAACCGGAGCACCCGGAGAAAGCCCACGCAGTCACAGGAAGAGCGTACAAACTCCGTACAGACAGCATGTGTAGTCATGATGGAACCCGGGTCCCTGGCGCTGTGAGGCAGCAGCTCTACCCGCTGCACCACCGTGCTGTTATTGTTCTGTTGGCCAGGATACTCTTTTATTACTGACCCTTGATCTGTCCCAATATCTATTAAAATACCATGGCTGATTTTCTGTGGCGTTGCATTTCTCAGTGAGAAGCAGTTGTGTGGACATTTTTTTGTCAAGCTGATTTCTTTATATTAAACTTCACTGAGATGGGTGCTTAAACGCATTTCCGTGTATTGTAAGCGAGTACGTCTGATTATATCAGTGCCACCCCCAACGCATCATCCTTTTGAATCACACGTTTCTTTGCCAAATGGAGCAGCCAAATTGAATGCGAAATTTCAAATGAGGGTAGTACAATGCTCTGATTATTATTTTTTTGTATGGGCATCCTGTTTTTCCAAATGTCTCTTGTGAAGTCAGTGCCAGATTTTGTTTTTGCAAGAGCAAGCCGATCTTTTCTCATTATCCTCTTTTTTTTTTGTTTCAGTTGCATTTCTATCTGCCATTCTTGTACCCAAAATGTGATACTTCACACATTATTAAATTGAATGTTATCTGCCAAGGTCACATTCGTTCCTTAATCTCTGTTCCTTGCCGAGTTTGTTTCCCTTCCGTATCACTTGTCAACATCACCTGTTCTAAAATCTATCCTCGGTCCCACTGATCGTCACTTGAGTCGGTTGCCATCAAGGCCACGGATGTTTTCAATTCTTTCTCACTTTTAATTTTTTTTTTTAACTTCGAGTGGTGGGGGCCTGGAACGAGCTACAGGCCTGGTGGTGGGGTCAGATAAGATGGCGGCTTTTAAGAGGCTTTCAGATAGGCGCGTGGGAACGGAGGGATAAAGGGCCTGTCCCACCTGCACGACCTTTACAGGCGACTGCTGGCACCCGTCATAGGTCGCAGAGATTTTCAACATGTTGAAAATTCAGCGGGGACCAGAAAGACGCTACGACTCTTTGGAGACCTCTCACGACCATACAGGCTGTCTGGTCGTTAGAGGTCTCCTATGGTGGTGAGAGGTCCCCCGCGACATGTCGCCAGGGGTCGCCTGGATGGCCGTGAGGGGTCTCCCAACATATTGAACATTTTGGCGACTTGTGACGGGTGCCAGCAGTCGCCTGTAAAAGATCACGTAAGTGGGACAGGCCCTTATGGATCACGAGCTGGCAGAGGTGGTTAGTTTGACTTGGCATCATTTTCGACATGGACATTGGGGGGGGGGTTGAAGGGACTTTCCTGCGCTGTACTGTTCTAAGTTCTTTGACCTACCTGCTTCTCTGTGGTCTCTTTAAAAACCGTTCTGAAATCCACTGATCCTCTCCGTCATCTGCTCGGCAAACTTCCAGTTCTCTGGTACTCTTTCCTGAACCATCAAATGAACTATCTATTCACACAGAGGGTGGTAGGTATGTGGAATGAGCTGCCAGAGGAAGTGGTAGAGGCAGGTACAATTACAGTGTTTAAAGGACATTTGGACAGCCGTATAGATCGGCATGTTTGAGGCCTAACATAGACAAATGGGTCTGGCTCAACTAGACATCTTGGTCGACACGGACCAATGGAGCCGAAGGACCTTACTCTGTGTTCTATAATTCTCTGGAGGATGGCATTTAATTCATCTCTATGGTTCCTGTCCCACAATTTAATATTGTTTATTTGTTCGTTCATAGTTTGGTACCTCTACCTCACTGGCAATGCTTCATTTTATTATCCATCCCTACTCACCCGAGTCAAGTATAGGAGCAAAGAGGTCCTTCTGCAATTGTACAGAGCCCTAGTGAGACCACACCTGGAGTATTGTGTGCAGTTTTGGTCCCCTAATATGAGGAAGGACATTCTTGCTATTGAGGGAGTGCAGCGTAGGTTTACAAGGTTAATTCCCGGGATGGCGGGACTGTCACGTGCTGAGAGAATGGAGCAGCTGAGCTTGTACACTCTGGAGTTTAGAAGGATGAGAGGGTATCTCATTGAAACATATAAAGATTGTTAAGTGTTTGGACACCCTAGAGACAGGAAACATGTTCCCGATGTTAGGGGAGTCGAGAACCAGGGGTCACAGTTTAAGAATAAGGAGTAAGCCATTTAGAACGGAGACGAGGAAACACTTTTTCTCACAGAGAGTGGTGAGTCTGTGCCTCAGAGGGTGGTGGAGGCAGGTTCTCTGGATGCTTTCAAGAGAGAGCTAGATATGGCGGAGTCAGGGGATGTGGGGAGAAGGCAGGAACGGGGTACTGATTGGGGATGATCAGCCATGATCACATTTGAATGGCGTGCTGGGTCGAAGGGCTGAATGGCCTCCTCCTGCACCTGTTGTGTATTGTCACCCTCGAGAAGGTGATGGTACGTTAGTTTAGTTTAGAGATACAACGTGAAAACAGACAACCGAGTCCATGCCAGCCAGTGATCCATGCACACTAACACTATCTTACACACACTGGGGACAATTTACAATTTTATCGAACCAATTCGCCTGGAGCACCCAGAGAAAACCCATGCAGGTCACGGGGAGAATGTACAAACTCCATACAGCAGCACCCATAGTTGGGATGGAACCCGAGTCTTTGGCGCTGTGAGGCAGCAGCTCTACCACTGTGCCACCGTGCTGCCCACACTTGGAGTGGTGCAGTTTTGGTGAAGGTCCTCTCACTGTTGTTGAGGGGGAACCTTCGAGATTTAGATCTAAAGGGATGAAGATATATTTTAAGGTCTCGATCCGAAACGTCGTCTATTCCTTCTCTCCATAGATGCTGCCTCACCCGCTGAGTTCCTCCAGCATTTTTGTCCACCTTTGATTTTATCTGCAGTTCTTTCTTAAAGATATACAGTGGCTTGCAAAAGTTTTCATACCCCTTGAACTTTTGTCACATTACAACCACAAAAGTAAATGTATTTTATTGGGATTTTATGTGATAGGCCAACACAAAGTGGTGCATAATTGTGAAGTGGAAGGAAAATGATACATGGTTTTCAAATTATTTTACAAATAAAAAACTGAAAATTTGGAAACCATGTATCATTTTCCTTCCACTTCACAATTATGCACCACTTTATGTTGGTCTATCACATAAAATCCCAATAAAATACATTTACATTTGTGGTTGTAACGTGACAAAATGTGGAAAGGTTCCAGGGGTATGGATACTTTTGCAAGCCACTGTATTTTAAAGTCAGAATGGTGTACAACGTCATGTGATAACCTGGAAGTTTATTGCATTTTTAGAATAATTTCCACTTATTCACTTTCAATCTTTTGCATATTATTAGACCTATTCATTTAATGAAAAGACAATCTCTCACCATATAGTCAAGTCACACCAAGTGACTGTAAATTTCCATACAGCTGATTACCATGGAAGAGGATTTGTCTAAAAAAGAGTGAGAAATATACTCTATAACAGCCTCCACATCTAAGTCGAGCTTCTCTCCTCCTTCACATGGCATGAGCTGCCTGCCTATTGGATTGCAGTACAAGGTGTATGTTTACAGAAGCCTAGTATAAAACTAGACGATCATAGTCACAGAGTGATACAGCATAGAAACAGGCCCTTCACCCCAACTTGCTCACACCGGCCAACTTGTCCCAGCTACACTAGTCCCACCTGCCTGCGCTTGGTCCATATCCCTCCAAACCTGTCCTATCCATGTGCCTGTCTAACTGTTTCTTAAACGTTGGGATAGTCCCAGCCTCAACTACCTACTCTGGCACCCACCACACTTTGTGTGACAAAGTAACCCCCTCAGATTTGTATTAAATGTTTTCCTCTTCACCTTCAACCTATGTCCTCTGGTCCTCGATTCCCCTACTCTGGGCAAGAGACTCTGTGCATCAACCCGATCTATTCTGCTCATGATTTTATACACCTCAATAAGATCACCCCTCATCCTCCTGCTCTCCAAGGAATAGAGTCCTAGCCTACTCAACCGCCAGTCCTGGCAACATTCCTATAAGTAGGATGTAAATAATCCCACAACAAGTTTATGAATGTGATAATGCGTCTCTAAATTGCTTTTAATTACATGAAGTTTACAGCCCTAACAGGACATTTTGCCCAGTGGTTATGTTCACTGTTGTTCATCTCTCTGTGACTCATCCATCTTTTCATTTTTCTCTCATGTACATTATACTATTTACTTTCTTGTGGTCGCAGCTCAATTTTGGTCACCCCAATAGAGGAAGAATGTGGAGGCTTTGGACAGGGTGCAGAAGAGGGTTACCATAACGCTGTCTGGATTTGAGGATATGACTAGCATCCGCAGTTCCTCGTTTCTATGAGGAAATATTGGACAAACTGTGTGTGTCTGTTTTCTCTGCCTCGTCAGAGAGAAGACATGATAGAAGTGTGTAATGTTCTTGACGAAAGTGGTGTTTAAGAGGCTTTTGGATAGTCACATGGATACAGGAGGATATGGATCCTGTGCAGGCAGCGGAGATGAGTTTAACTTTGCACCATGGGTGGCATAGACATTGTGGGCTGAAGGGCCTGTTTTGTGTTGTCCCATTCTACATTAACTTCCATTGTCTCATCAGTCTGCACATTTTTTTGTTTCCTGCATTGGATTTCTTGAGCTTACATTTCTAGTCCCTTGCTTTGGACAGTGGTGCATCTGCCGCCTCACAGCTGCAGCGACCCAGGTTCAGTCCTGACCTCAGGCGCTGTCAGTGTGGAGTTTACATGTTCTCCCCCTGACGTGTGGGGTTAAATTTGGCCGTTGCGGTTTCCTGCCACATCCCAACAACTTGGTAGGTTACATGGTCACTGTAAACTGCTCATAGTGTGTAGGTGAGTGGTTACATTTGGTGGGGGTGGTTGGGAATTGTGGAACAAAGGTTTAGTGTAAGTTGGTGCCATGGACTAAATGGGCTGAAGGGCATGTTTCCATGCTGTATCTTTCCATGACAAAATGTTTGTTTTTGACAAACAAACTGCTGGAGGAACTCAGCGAGTCAGGCAGCATCAGAGCAGGAAAACAGGCAGACTTGGTTCACATTTCTACCCTTCTGCACGCTCCCGACATTTGTCTTATAATTGTATGTCCTCTTGTGGTGATCGCAAAATGCTCCCCTGTTCGTTTCTGGTGCCACAAACACTATTTCAAGCAGTTCTCAAAATGCTGCTTGTGCCTGCTCATTTAGAAATTCCAGTTATTTTAATTATTGGAACAGTTTTGCGGTTGAAGTGCAGACCATATGGAAGTAATCAGAAGGCAGCCTTGTGCAGTTCCATCGTTAGCCCGTAAGCAGGGCCTCTTCTGAAGTCAGGGCCAATTACCAAGTCTTGTCGAGCTGAACATTGCACAGGCAGTCTGATCGTTTGTGACTGTGGCACCTCCAGCCACTTCATAACGCTTGTACATCGGCACCTTGACACTTCTTCCCATTCATATTGAAGCTGAGATGTCCCTGTTGGCACAGGGCAACATAAGCTGCATAGCAGCGTACTGCTGAAGGGAAGGTTGCTGTGCTTTGGAACAGCATTGGGGAGCACATTTGTTTTGCATTTGAAAATCATTTGTCTTAACTTTTAAACTGCATATCCAAGACTGACATTTCCGATTTGGTTGAATTAATTTTTAAACAACTCCTGTGGGTCTTTGATGGCAACTTACTTTAGCTCTCAGCATTTAATGATATTTCTTTTGGTTGTTGTTGTTTAACTTTTTTCTCTTTATGCCCTTTCACTTTCTAGGTCCTCTCTCTCTCTACCCCCCCCCTTTCCCTTTCCCTCACATTCTAATGCTTTGTCTCTTCATTTTTTTAAACTTGTTTCCACCCCACGTTCTCTCCTCTTCCTTCCCTCTCTTTCCACTTTATCCCTTGCCCTTTCCTCCCTCTTTCCTTCAAACTTCATTCTTCTGCACACTTTATCCTTGCCCACTCTCCCTGTATCCTTACCCCTCTCTCTCTCCCCGTCTCCGTCTTTCTCCGTCTCCATCTCTCCCCGTCTCTCTCTGTCTCTCTCTTTCTCTATCCCTCTCTTTCTCTGTCTCTCTGTCTCTCTGTCTCTCTCTCTCTCTCTCTCTCTCTCTCTCTCTCTCTCTCTCTCTCTCTCTCTCTCTCTCTCTCTCTCTCTCTCTCTCTCTCTCTCTCTCTCTCTCTCTCTCTCTCTCTCTCTCTCTCTCTCTCTCTCTCTCTCTCTCTCTCTCTCTCTCTCTCTCTCTCTCTCTCTCTCTCTCTCTCTCTCTCTCTCTCTCTCTCTCTCTCTCTGTCTCTCTCTCTCTCTCTCTCTCTGTCTCTGTCTCTGTCTCTGTCTCTGTCTCTCTCCACAAATGTGTAAGCCTTACACTATTTCCAGATTCAGTTCATTGTGGTTTTCAGCTCTTTGATTCAGCAATGCCCACGTCTACACGAGTGCTCCTGATAAGAGTGGAGACTCTGGCCCAAGAGCAGAGCATCAAGCGTTTCAAGCAGTCCCTCGCTGGTATTGAGCATTGTGTGGCCCACTGCCTCCACCTCTGCTCCCATTTAAATCACATGCCTGGTGGCACAGAGGACAAAGTCTGACGTGGATCACTCTTTCCTGTGCATCCTGTATAAAAGCCAGTCTAGGGCAGGTTATGAGGAGCCATCTTTGACATTGGTTCATTTTATTTTCTTCATTCATTAATATTTTTTGTTGCATATTGATGGGATTTTTTTCTTTTTTTTTGTGTCTTTTTTTGTTTTGTTCTCCAGTCTGACCAGGCGCAGGTCATCCCCAGTCCTGGTGTATGTATTATTTAATTTTCTGTTCTGACCATCTTGCATGCCAGCAAACTGCTTGTGGGTCTCGTAACCCAGCGCAAAGCTGTATGAATCCTAATCCCTTTAACCGGTGCATGATCCCAAACTCCCTCCGCTTCCTTTGGAGTGCCAGTGTTCAGAGGTGTGCTGCGTCAGTCAGTATTCAATGTGTACTTTGTTTCCTCCACATTAACGTTCTGTTTCCTTTCTCAGGCCTAGAATATATATTCTTCCACCTTCTGTTATTTCCAGGAGTGGGGGTGGGGGTGGGCGTTGCTCTATATGCATCTGTTCTCCCGATCGGTGGACAATCATGACACTGCCCCACCTGACCCACAGCCGTACCCAACCCTTGGCCAATGCTGTCTAAAGAAGGGTCTCGGCCCCGAGACGTCACCCATCCCTTCTCTCCAGAGATGCTGCCTGTCCCGCTGAGTTACTCCACTATTGTGTGTCAATTCTTGGCCAATGACGTTGCTGCACTACCCGACCCGACCCAAGGCCAATGATATTACTGCCCTACCGAACGCTCAGCCAATCACACCACTGTTGTACCTGACCCTCAGCCAATTACATCACTGCCATGCCCGACCCTTGACCAATCACCCCACTGTTGTGCCTGACCCTTGTCCAATCACCCCACTCCCTGCCCGACCCCTAGACACAACCCTTGGCCAATCACCCCACTCCCTGCCCGACCCCTAGACACGACCCTTGGCCAATCACCCCCACTCCCTGCCCGACCCCTAGACACGACCCTTGGCCAAACACCCCACTCCCTGCCCGACCCCTAGACACGACCCTTGACCAATCACCCCACGCCCTGCCCGACCCTCAGACACGACCCTAGACCAATCACCCCACTCCCTACATGACCCTCAGACACGACCCTTGGCCAATCATCTCACTCCCTGCCTGACCCTCAGACACGACCCTTGACCAATCACCCCACGCCCTTCCCGACCCTGACACGACCCTTGACCAATCACCCCACTCCCCACCAATGACCCTCAGACACGACCCTTGGCCACCCTCATCACCCCACACCCTCACGACCCTTGACCAATCATCTCACTCCCTGCCTGACCCTCAGACACGACCCTTGGCCAATCACCCCACTCCCTGCCTGACCCTCAGGCACGACCCTTGGCCAATCACCCCACTCCCTGCCTGACCCTCGGGCACGACCCTTGACCAATCACCCCACTCCCTGCCTGACCCTCGGGCACGACCCTTGGCCAATCACCCCACTCCCTGCCTGACCCTCGGGCACGACCCTTGACCAATCACCCCACTCCCTGCCTGACCCTCGGGCACGACCCTTGACCAATCACCCCACTCCCTGCCTGACCCTCGGGCACAACCCTTGACCAATCACCCCACGCCCTGCCTGACCCTCAGGGACAACCCTTGGCTAACCACACCGCTGTCACCACACTGCCCTACCCGAGCCGTGGCTAATGAAGCCAATATGGTAGCCACAGTTTGGCCCATCACCCCACTGCCCTACCTTACCCTCTGTGGCCACATCACCCACTCTGTAACCAGCCAAGTCAGCAACATCAATGAAATCCCCTTGTCATTTGAAGCAGAGCAAACCCCCTCACTCTTGCGTTCTCCTGCATCTGCTTCCTTTTGTCTGCTCCTTAGTATTGCAATCAAATTTTTTTAAAAACGTGCATTTTCCCAAAACAATTTACACTAACCGGCCTGGATGTTGATTTGGTTAATCGCATGATATAATTAGTCATCTGGGGTCCTGGTCCCATGGAAACAAGCTAACCAGACTATGATTCAAATAAAATCATCTGTCCCAGGTCCTAGTTGGACGATATTGAGTGTGGAGATCAGGAGATGGAGTTTGGTGGTGGTGATTTTTTAAATAAATCGGCTTTAGACCACTATATCTATAGTTCTGCAATGCTGCTAAGTATTTAACTGTAACTGCTTGATGTTATATAGTCTCAATGTAATTGAGCAACGTGGTGAATGTCTCCAGCTTATTCCATATTGGTATTCAACCTGAGTATGTTAGCAATGTACGGTAAGACTGTCTTTGTTATCAAACGTCACTCTGCTGAGTTCGGTGCTCTTAACTGTCGGAACCCAGACCAGAGGTTAATTCTTGCAGGGAGCGGAGAACAGTCGAATATGACACCCTGAGATTCCAGCCCCTTGTAAGCTTGACCTTGTGGCTTCAGCTGGTCAGCTTGCTACTCTCACTTAAAGACATCAAACGGGAATGTTGAGGTGCACTGTTTCCCTGAATTCCCAGGTTTAGAGATGCAATTAAAGACAAGTATCTTTAATTCATTTAAAAATTCATTCCGTTTTTAAAATAAGCTATCTGATGGCTCAAAAGAAAGAAATCATGAGTGTATGAATGTATCTGTTTTTTTGGAATGTCTATTCCCCCTCTCTTCCCTCTTGAACATAGAACAGTACAGCACAGGAACAGGCCCTTCGGCCCATAATGTTCATGTTAAACTAATCTCCTCTGCCTGCACGTGATCCATATCCCTCCATTCACTGCATATCCATGTGCCTATCTAAAAGCCTCTTAAGCGCTTTTTGTGTATTTACCTCCACCACCGTCCCTGGCAGCATGTTCCAGGAACCCATCAATCCCTGTAAAAATAAACTAACTCCGCACATAATTTTTAAACTTTGTCACTCCTTCCATGAAGCTATGCCCATTTGCCTTTGACATTTCTATCCTGCGGAAAAAGGTTCTGACTGTCTGCCCTATCTACGCCTCTCATCATTTGAAATGCTTCTCTCAGCTCTCCCTTTAACTCCTGATGTTCTAGAGAAAACAATCGAAGTTTGGCCAACTTCTCCATATAGCTAACAATCCCTCAGCCAGCAGCATTCTGGTAAATCTCCTCTGAGCCCACTTCAAATCCTCATCCTTCCTGAATTTTAAGTTGAAGGGGAAAATATTTAAAAGGAATCTGAGGGGTAAGTTTTTCACACTAAGAGTGGTGGGTGTATGGAACAAGCTGGAGATAGTCCCAGCCTCAACTATCTCAGAGTTTATAAAACCATTAGACAGGTCCATGGATAGGACAGGTTTGGACGGATATGGACCAAACGCAGGCAGGTGGGACCAGAGTAACTCGGACATTGTGGGTAAGTTGGGCCGAAGGGCCTGTTTCCACGCTGTATCACTCTATGACTAGTTGGGGTGGCCAGAATTGCGTGCAATCCCCCAATATTTTGGTTGATTTTTGTAGGCATGTGGGCGGAAACAATTTTCCGCAAGTCCCCTCACGCGTTCTGTCAGGTGAAAATACTGTCGGGCTAAAGAGGCCCCCATATTCTTCATGGTGGAAACAGAAAGTCCTGCCCCTTAGAGCATGGCCCATCCCAAATGAAATTCCATGTGTATTCAAGATACAGTGACTCGCTAGAGATTATATATTTAGAAATGAATAAAGACATTACGAAAATGAACCCAACACCAAATAGTGGGAATAAAAAATATTCTGAAAGTAAATATTGTTTTTCTGATTGTATGATTGACATTGACCTGCTGCGGAGAAAGTGCAGATTTAAAAAGCGCAAGGGAGTGCTAAGTATTGCCAGCATGTTTGTACTCGTGCAGAAAATGCACTGTTATTTTGGACCAGGGCAAATTGTCGGCCACATTTACGCCTGGGAACATGGTTTGACAGATTCAAGTTCTTGGGTGCAAACATCACCGCAATTTGTTCCAGTCCAACCATATTGATGCTGTGGCCATGACTGCACGCCAATGCTTCGACTTGCGATAAGGTGAAGGAAATTTCCAGTGGCAGTTACCAATTTCTAGAGATGCACCATAGATATCAGCGCAACTGGATGCACCACAGTTTGGTACGGCAAGGCCACAGGGAACTGCAGGGTTGGTATGGTCCCAACACATAAACCAGTTGCCTCCTCCCGCACCCCCTCCAATCCCCTGACCCATTGACTAAGTCACTAGTAATATAGTCGAGGACCACTCGCTCGTTTTCTCTTCTCCCCTCTCCCGTCAAGCAGACAATGAAAAGGCTTGAAAACACAGTGTCAAATTCATAGACAATAGGTGCAGGAGGAGGCCATTTAGCCCTTCAAGCCAACAGCGCCATTCATTGTGATCATGGCTGATCATCCACAATCAATAACCCGTACCTGCCTTCTCCCCATATCCCTTGATTCCACTAGCCCCTAGAGCTCTATCTAACTCAAATAAAGTCTAATCATCTTCCCTCACAGGGAGAATGTGCAAACTCTGTGCAGACAGCACCCATAGTCAGGATCGAACTCGGGTCCCTGGCGCTGTGGGGCAGCAACTCTACCGCTGCATCACTGTGCCGCCTTTTTAGCCCAAGAGCAGCCTTTTACCTGGTGTTACCAAACTCTTGACGGACCTCTTAAATGCCACGGATAAATTCCAGATCTTCCACTCTACCTCGTTGCTCCCTTGCACTTTTTAAATCTGTACTTTCTCTGTTGCTGTAATACTACACACTATACTCCTATCTTCTCCCTTGCACTACCTGATGTACCAATACATAGTATTATTTGACTGGATAGCAATGAACAGTTTTCACTGTATTTCAGTATGTGTGACAACAATAGACCAGGACCAATAATACAGTGAGATTTAGGCGCATCACGTTCTGTCCTCCTCTGTCTCCAGGCTGATCTTATTAAAATAATTATAAGTAAAGTTAATCCCTATCAGCTGGTGTCTTCTAATCAGGTGTCTATGTAATACTGCTGCACACCAGCTCAATGGCTGAGTGATTAACTAAGCCCTATTACCTGCTAGAAGATAGACACAAAATGTTCGAGTAACTCAGCAGGTCAGGCAGCATCTCTGGAGATAGGGAATAGGTGACGCTTCGGGTTGTGACCCTTCTTCAGACTCAGTCTCGACCAGAAACATCACCTATTCCTTTTATCCAGAGATGCTGCATGACCTGCTGAGTTACTCCAGCACTTTGTGTCCATCTTCAGTGTAAACCGGCATCTGCAGTTCTCCCTACACCTTATTCCATACTACTGTGCTGGATCAACTGTACATGGCTCAAAGACTAGGTTTGGAGTTGTACAGGAGAGGTATTGGGCAGCAGAAGAAGGAGAAATGAACCCAATGACCGTCTTGAGAACACACTAGCTTCGAGATTGTATTCACCATATATTTAAGGTGAAGAGGAAAAGATTAAATAGGAATCTGAGGGGTAACATTTTCACACAAAGGGTGGCGGGTGTATGGAACAAGCTTCCAGAGATGGTAGTTGTGGCTGGGACTATCCCAACATTTAAGAAAGGTGCATGGATAAGACAGGTTTGAAGAGATATGGGCCAAACACGGGCAGGTGGGACTAGTGTAGCTGGGACATGTTGGCCGGTGTGGACAAGTTGGGCCGATAGGCCTGTTTCCTCGCTGTGTCACCTTTGACCCTATCGTTGCATGATATGTGTGTCTCTAAACTCTCAACAGCTGATTGAAGGGTCAAACCCTTCGGAGAAATGTAAGACTAAAACTGGATGATTTACCCAATGTCGCTTGTTGGGAATATATCTTGATTGGCCATGTAGATAGATATATACATGCGGGAAGCCGGATCTTTGGCCCACCGAGTCCATGTTGACCATCATTCGCCCTTTTACACTAATCCTACACTGATCAGACTTTATTCTCTCCATATTGTAACCAAACCCCTCCCAGATTCCACCACCCATGCATACACATGGGGGTATTACAGCGGCCAATTAACCTACGGACCCACGCGTCTGTGGGACGCGGTTACAGAGGGAATATGCAAAGTCCACACGAACAGGTCCGGATGGAACCCGGGCCTCTGGCGCTGTGAGGCAGCGTCTCTTCCAGCTGCGTCACCGTGCCGCCCTCGTGATCATTAGACCTAAAACCTGGAACACCTCACACAGCAGGACTGTCAGTGCCCCTTCACGAGCAAGATGCTCACCATAGAGTTGAGAATAAATATATTTCAGATAGGAATCTGCTGTTTGGAAACGCATTTGTGCCTTTACTAGTTGAGAAACGAATACTGCTTGTGAATCAATAGCCTCAGTCTCGCACTCCACCACTTGGACATCCATGTTCACCAAATGGGCTTCATGGACACAGGAATCAGTGTTTCCTACTCCAGAGAAAATTGCCAGGGTTTTCTATGAAGAATATTTTGGAGTTGAAGAGACCTTAAATGACAAGGTTGCCCTGAAGCTGGAGATGAGCCCTGAGCCAGATTGTTGATGTGCAGTGGACCATGTATGGGGAACAGGGCAATGGCTCCGGCCAGCTACACCATGCACCACAGGTTCCCAGCCCCAGGTGGTCCTTTGCCCATGGGGGAATTAAATAGGGAGCAAGGAGAAAAACGGGAGCCGCTCAAGGTGCGAGTCCCCACTGGGGTGGGGGGAATCACTGAGTTAGCCAGCGTGGCCGGGGAGGGGTAGTCACAGGACTTCTGGACCCGAGAATGAGACCAGAACGCAAGACAAATGCAGAGAAAACTATCAGAATGCCACTCGGTAATAATGCACCCCTGGCAAACACGCTCAGACAGGATTCTTGAATGCTTGATTTGAGGGTTTTATTAACCTGAAATCTGCCCACGGTTCTGTGCTAACCCTGTAAAGTCTGAACTGCCCATTGAAGAGGCTGCCACATCTGTCATTAGAATGATTATCTGGGTCTCACCAGTTCAGATATCTGATATTTGCAGTTACTCGTTTTTATAGTATTACGGCAATGTATGTCCTGTGATTTCAACCCTGTTTTATTTTTATTTGTGTTTTTTCTTTGCCCTTTTTTCTCTCCTTTAGCCTCCAGCCAAATACCTCTTACCAGAGATGAGAGTATCTGATGTTGGAAAGAAATGTGTAGTGATCGACTTAGATGAAACCTTAGTACATAGTTCATTTAAGGTACTGCAAGTTCTTTGTTCTTTATTGTGTCTTTTTTGCTTGTTCAAGTTTACAACTCTCATGGGGGTGTATGAGCAAACAGCAGTGCAATGTGGAATTACAGATGATCATTTTTATAGCACCTTGATCATGCTTGAAGCTGTGATCATTTTGCAGTTTACAATTCTTACATGTGTTCTTATGAGGGCTGCAGATGGGTCTTATAGAAACATAGAAAATAGGTGCTGGAGTAGACCTTCGGCCCTTCCAGCCTGCACCGCCATCCAACTCAGTATCCCGTACCTGCCTTCTCTCCATACCCCCTGATCCCCTTAGCTACAAGGGCCACAGCTCTCTTAAATATAGCCAATGAACTGGCCTCAACTACCTTCTGTGGCTGAGAATTCCAGAGATTCACCACTCTGTGTGAAAAATGTTTTTCTCATCTCGGTCCTAAAATACTTCCCCTTATCCTTAGACCGTGACCCCTTGTTCTGGACTTCCCCAACATCGAGAATAATCTTCCTGCATCCAGCCTGTCCAGCCCCTTAAGAATTTTGTAAGTTTCTATAAGATCCCCCCCCCCCCCCCAATCTTCTAAATTCTAGCAAGTACAAGCCGGGTCTATCCAGTCTTTCTTCATATGAAAGACTTTCTTCATCATGGAGACAAGGTGGGGGGGAGGGGGGATTGGACAAAAGATTAATTTGCCGGGCATTTTGGGCGGTAAGCATGCATCGGGGGACTAATTGAATAACTTTATCACAGTGTGAATGATTGGCTGAACCGTGGATCCCAGCTTGTAGAGCTGCTGCCTCACAGCCCCAGAGACCCGGGTTCAACCCTGACCTCGGATGCTGTCGGTGTGGAGTTTGCATGTTGTCCCTGTGACCACGTGGTTTTTCTCTGGGCGTTCCCTTTTCCTCCCACATCCCAAAGAAGTGCGGGTTTGTAGGTTAATGGGCCTCTGTCAATTCCTCCCACCTTCTTATCCACAAAGAAGTGCAGGGAGTGGATGAGAAGGTGGGATAACATAGAACTAGCATGAACGGGCGATCGATGATCTGCATGGGTTTGGTGGATCGAAGGCCCTGTTTCTGTGCCAGATCTTTGAATTAAACTCCATCACAGTGTGAATGATTGGTTGTAGACAAAAGTGCTGGAGAAACTCAGCGGGTGCGGCAGCATCTATGGAGTGAAGGAAATAGGCCACGTTTCGGGCTAAAACCCTTCTTCAGACTGATGTAGGGTGGGGGGGGGGGGGCGGGAAGAAGAAAGGAAGAGGAGGAGCCAGAGGGCTGAGGGAGAGCTGAGAAGGGGAGGAGATAGCAAGGGCTACCGGAAATTGGAGAAGTCAATGTTCAGGCCGCTGGGGTGCAGACTGCCCAATTTCTGCTTCCAGTTTCCGGTGGGACTCACTCTGGCCATGGAGGAGGCCCAGGACAGTAAGGTCGGATTCGGAATGGGAGGGGGAGTTGAAGTGCTGAGCCACCGGGAGGTTGGGTTGGTTGATGCGGACCGAGCGGAGGTGTTCGGCGAAACAATCGCCAAGCCTACGCTTGGTCTCACAGATGTAGAGCAGCTGATATCTACAGCAGTGGATGCAATAGATGAGGTTGGAGGAGGTGCTGATTCTGTGAATGATTGGTTGAACTGTCCTGTTTGTGTGCTGTCTAAATGAATGGAAGCAAAGGATAATTTAACAACTTTCCCAATCCCTGGTGGGCTCTTGAAGAGGGTTAGCAAAAACGGATTTACGTGTGAGGAAACCGAGGATTCGTACAGAAGAATGGAGTGAAAGCTCTGCCTTGCTATCACGACGCGCAGAACTGCAGATGCTGGTTTACAAAAAAAACAAGACACAAAGTGCTGGAGTAACCGCTGTCCACCTATCACTTGCCAGACTTTGTCCCACCCCCACCTCTCCTCCAGTTCTCCCTCAGTCAATGTGAAGAAGGGTCCCAGCCTGAAATGCCACCTAGCTGTGTTTTCCAGACATGTTGCCTGACCCACTGTGTTACTCCAGCACTTTGAGTCTTATCTAGCGATCTGGATCGCCTATCCAATCCGGGGACATTCCCAACCAGTGCACGTCCAGGCAAGGTGAAAACATTTATAGATTTGGAGCCATAAAGGATATCTGATATTCTGCACTGTTAACCTAAAGTTTACTCCAAAGACTTACAGGTTTGTAAGTTGATTGGCTTGGTATCGCGTAAAAATTGTCCCTAGTGTGTGTCAGGTAGTGTTAATGTGCGGGGATCGCTGGTCAGTGTGGACTCGGTGGGCCGAATAGCCTGTTTCAGTCAGTCAGTCAGATTTATTCGTCACATACACAATAAAGTGCAGTGAAATAAACTTGCCAGCAGCGGTGTAATAAAAAAGATCACACAATACACAATAATAAAATTTAACACAAACATCCACCACAGCATTCATCACTGTGGTGGAAGGCACAAAGTTCAGTCAGTCCTCCTCCATTTTCCCCCGTGGTCGGGACCACAAACCTCGGCAGTCGCCGCTGCAGGTGGCCAGATGTAAAGGCATCTTGAAACTAAACTAAACTGGAGGGCGAGGCAGCTTTGTTCTTGTCCTGGGCTTTGTTGAATGTGACGATCAAATCATCAACGCTGGTCTCAAATCCAGGGGTTCCCACTCCTCTGTTCTAAACTCTCTTCCACTATGAGAAATGTAAAGGGAAATCACCAGAGAAAAGAATATAGCACGTGAACAAAGGGTTTCATTCAATACTCTGACCAGCAACATAATGCTCTACATATTCACCCCACTTAGTCCCTTGCCCTTTGGGAATGAAATAGGGAACGGGAGCGGCTCAAGCTGTGAGTTTGCACTGGGTGGGGGGCATCACTGAGTCAGCTGGATGTGGTGGGGAGGGGGGGCTGAGAGGGTGGGTAGTTACATGACCTCTGTACCGGAGAATGACACCTAAACAGGAAGAGACGTGTAGAGAAAAGCTATCAGATTACCACTCTCACTCCGTGATAATGCACCTCAGGTAAACGTGCTCTGGAGGAACTCTTGACTGATAGATTCGGTGGGAATTTGTCAATAGCAGACGTTCTGCACCGCTGTGGAACGGTTCAAACTGTGCGTGTGTCTGATTAAAATATACCCAAGCTTGTGTTAAAACGCCGTCTGTTTGTAGAGGCTTCAGGGCCCCCTAACTGTTGCATGTTAGAGTGAGGTTAAAACCAGTACGCAGCCCACATTGTTCGCAAGTTCATTCTGAAACATTCCAAGTCATTGTCCCAGCCCTCCTTGCGATGCGGACAGGAGATTTATTGCGCAGGTAATTAGAGTCTTGCCAGCGGCTGAGGATTCAGTTGTCGTGCTCCTTCCGCTTCTCAGTTGCTCGAGTCGAGTGCTGCTGCCAACCCTGGCTGTTATTTTCAAGTTCCAACTCTTTGCTTTCATCTCAAATAGTTAACTTTGTGGAGAGGTCAGTTTCTTGTCGGGCAAAGAGGTTTGGGGTTTACTACATTTGAGAGATTTTGGTTCACCTTCGATTTTCCAGCATCTGCAGTTCCTTCTTGAACACATGAGAGATTTTGGTTACCTGACAAAAATCAAGTGTGTAGCAGGTATTCTGTCAGCACAGGTCAGTGTGACCAATTGTGTTTTGGATACAATTAATCATGCACGAGTTGCCTTGTGGCTTTATTTGTTCCCTGGCCACCCCCAGTAAGCCACTGTATATCATGCAGACTTGCAGGTGACTTCAATGGTCCCGTTTCCAAGATGTACAGGGAATTTGGGGGGGGATTTGCCCCGCATCAGTAGATTGTTCCTTCTTCCATCTCTCATCACACGGCTGTGGTGTAACCGGGAATTACTGGGGCAAGCTGGAGCACTTTGGGGTTTATTAGTGTCACATGTGAACGGCTTGGCTTTGCTTGCTATTCAGATATACCATACATAGATACAATCAGTTCAAACACAAGTACAATCGATAGAGCAAAGGAAAAAATACAGAGTGCATAGAAAATAGGTGCAGGAGGAGCCAGCACCGCCATTCATTGTGATCATGGCTGATCATCCACAATCAATAACCTGTGCCTGCCTTCTCCCCATACCCCTTGACTCCACTAGCCCCTAGAGCTTTACCTAACTCTCTTTTAATTCATCCAGTGAATTGGCCTCCACTGCCTTCTGTGGCAAAAAAACCCACAAATTGGCAAATCTCTGGGTGAAAAAGTGTTTTCTCATCTCAGTTTTAAATGGCCTCCCCTTTATTCTTAGACTGTGGCTCTTGGTTCTGGACTCCCCAATCATTGGGAACATGTTTCCTGCATCCACCTTTTATAATTTGTATGTTTCTATAAGATCCCCTCTCAGCCTAAATTCCAGTGAATACAAGCCCAGTCTTTCCAATCTTTCCTTATATGACAGTCCCTCCATAACCTTGTGAAACTACGCTGCACTGCCTCAATCGCAAGGATGTCCTTCCTCAATTTAGGAATATAATTAGAGTGATAAAGTTGGAAACGGGCCCTTCAGCCCAACTTGCCCACACCCACCCATCTACACTAGTCCCTCCTGCCTGTGTTTGGCCCTACCTGTCCTATCCATGTAGCTGTCCAAGTTCTCGGCATTGTAGAGCCTTACACAAATTCCTTAGACACATTTTGATATCCTTAATGGGATAGAGATTAATCGAACAATACCCTAGCTTACGGCAGGACCGTTCAGAATCCCGATAACAGAGGGGAAGAAGCTCTTCCTATGTCTGGCGGTGCGCGCTTTCTTGCTTCTGTGACAGTGCCATTAGGTAGATCGGCATGGACAAGACACATTGAAAAACACAGATATCTCAGAGGAGAGTAGACTGTAGGACATTGTAGAAATGAAGCGTGGGACCATTGAGGGATTGGAGTCATGGCACTACATTGAAACAGACCAACCATCCCAATTAGCCCATGGGACTGTTTGTACTCTCATGAGCTCTCACGCACCGTCCCAATCAGCATATCCTTCTGTTGCTTTCTCTTTCAACCTCACCGAGGCTGCACCTTAACACAGGCCGTGGTATTTGCCAGAAGAACACTGCTCTCCTTCAGAACACGGCTGATTTTAATTGCTTCAGCATTAGTCACAGTGCCTTCAAGCTGCTGAGCATCAACTTTGCAACTCCCGCACTAACGTCTCCCACGTCTTTGACCTTGTCTCTGGTCACCTATCCTACTGCGTCCCAATGATGCTTGTTGCCAGTTTTATTCATGACGTTCTTGTTAAAATGTTGGGATGTTTTGCTGTTATAAAAACCCACTATAAATGCTTGTTTTTTTATTTCTGTTTAATCCCGATTACTAATTGCACAAAAGAGTAGCCAGACATCAGAGATTGTGGGTCACACGTGTAATTTTACGCAGGATATGCTTCAGACATACTGCTGTGAAGGCACATTCTTGCTCCACTCTGAAGGGAGAAGGGGAGTGCACTGTCCAGTCTGAACCAATTGTCCCACTCCCTCCAATGCTGTCTACGGCAGTCTTAACGTTCCCAGCAGCTGCTGCTTCTAGTGACTTCGAAATGCAGGGAACAGCAGTAGTAGGCCATTCAACCCTTCAAACCCACCCTGCCACTCAATGTGATCATGGCTATTCATCTAAATTCAGAACCCTGTTCCTGCTTACTCCCCAAGATTCATGATCCCTCTGGTCCTGACCAATATTCAACTCCTTGAATATATTTGATAATTTGACTGCAAACCTTTGGTGGAGACTTCCACTGGTTCACCATGCACTGGGAGAATAAATGTCTCACCATTTTGGTCTTCAATGGCTAGCCTCCTACCCTTGATACAGATCGAGAGATTATAGACTCCCAGCCATTGAGAACATCATTCCTGCATTTAATCTGTTCAGTCCTGTTGGAACTTTGTCGGCTTCTGTGTGGTCCTCCTTTGCTCTTCCAAGCTCCAGTGAAAATAATATGAATTGACTCAATCTCTCTTCATATATGTCAGTTCTGCAGACCCAGGAATTAATCCAATGAATCTTTGCTGAACTCCCCCCATGACTAGGCCATCCTTCCTCGGATAAGGTGGCCAAAACTGCACACAATACTCGAGGTGCGGTCTTACCAAAGCTATGTCTGTTTGCAGCAAGACTTCCCTGTTCCACCCCTATCTCTCTCTTCCAGCTTTCTTTCTCCAGCCCCCCTCCAACTCCATCAATCTGAAGAAAAGTCCCAACCCGAAACGTGAGTCCTCCTTCCCACCACAGATAGTGTCTGACCCGCTCAACTCCTCCAGAAGTTTGTGTTTTGCTCAGGGTTCCAGCATCTGCTGCTCCTGACTGAACTTGAGCCTGCAAGCTATGAAGGGCAGTAATCACCTGCTCTACCTGCATGCATACCATCAGCGACACCAACCTCTTCGGATAACCTGCCTTTCTGCTCTTGCCGCCAACGCGGATAACCTTGCATTTATCCATATTATACTGTATTATCAAGTTGTGTGGAGAGACCAAGATGGGTAGAAAGACTGCTTTAAAGTCCGAAGAAAGGCCCCGAACCAAAACGTCACCCTTACCTATCCACCAGAGATGCTGTGTGACCTGCAGAGTTACCCCAGCAGTGTGTCTGGTGAAGAGACCGGGACAGGAGTACACAAATGGGGAGCTCAGTGGAAGTTAGAGATGTGTAAAGCAGGTGAAAGATAATAGAGATGTACTGCACTTGACTTTTTGATGTGGTGCCACACAAGGTCATTGTTCACAATCAGTGTGATAGGGGTTGGGACAACAGCCCAGAGAATAGATTGCTGTGCGGACTGCAAAGCCAGAGAGCGGGCTGTCATCGGGCGTGGGTCCGTGCTAAAGGTCATCGTCAATAACTGCGATTAGAAGATGCATCTAAGGATCTATATCTGTTGTCTTACGAAGCCGAGGGAATATAAACTCAGAGGAGGACGCAAGCGGAGAAAGGGTTTTTGATAAGGTCAAGTGAGCAGGCAAAAACTGGACAAGATGCATATCGTGTGAACAATTGCAAAGAATGGGAGCAATAGAACAGCAACATAAATGGTGAGATATGTCAGTATTCACAGTGACCTGGACGTCCTTGTACATGGATCATAAAGATTGGAAGGGGTTAGGCAAGTAAGGCTTATTTACAGTGATGTTGCAGTGTAGAAGTACATTTGACTGAAATGATGTAAGGATATATTTAATAGCTTTAAGGTGAGAGGGGGCAAATTTAAAGGATATATAAAAGATAAATTTAAAGGCAAGTTTTTACACCAAGTGGTGAGTGTTTTGTTTAGAGATACAGCATGGAAGCAGCCTTTCGACCCACCAAGTTCATGCTGACCAGCGATCCCTGTACATTAGCACTATCCTACACACTAGGGACAATTTTTTAAATTTTACTGAAGCCAATTCACCTGCAAACCTGAGCGTCTGTGGAATGTGGGAGGAATCCGGAACACCCGGAGAAAACCCGTGCGGTCACGGGGAGAACGTACACATTCCATACAGATAGCACCCATAGTCAGGATCGAACCAGGGTCTCTGGTGCTGTGAGGCAGCAAGTGGTTCAAATGCGCTGTCGGTGGTGGTTGAGGCAGGTATGCATTTGATGTGTGTCATGTTGTTACTTGCGGGCGGAGCACCAAGGCAAATTCCTTGTATGTGAATACTTGGCCAAGAAACTTACTTACTTTACTTATGACAGTGGGATTTAAGAGGCTTTTAAATATGATCATGGATAGGTTGGGAATGGAGGGGTGTGCACCAAGTGCATGCAGAGAAGATTAGTTTAAACTGGCATCATGCTCGGCACGGACATTGTGGGCCGAAAGGCCTCTAATATGTTCTATATGGGAGCTGCAAATTCTGCTCATCATTTACTTATTGTCCGTCCCAACTACATCACTACTGTTTTCCTGAACCACTCTACATTGCATGTTGCCTGCAGATTCTTGATTGAACTTCATTTTGAATTTTTCGATTATGTTTTAAATATTCAGGCCATAATCTCCAGCCCACACATTTTGCAGGTATCGCTAAAACTATGAGCGATCGTGCTGCGCAGCTTTGGAATCGTGGAGCGAGTGGGTTTTTTTCACAACAATCTGAGACGGCAGAAGCCTCCTCTCTCCTCCTCCTCCTCCTCCTCCTCTCTGGCTGTGTTGACTATCATGTGAAGAGCGATTCTGGCACCCTGCTTTTCCAGTGAGGAGCTCCCCCTACAGGGAGCTCACGAAGGCCGACTGAGGATGTGATGTCCTGACGTGGAGGACTCATAGAAACATAGAAAATAGGTGCAGGAGGAGGCCATTCGGCCCTTCGAGCCAGCACCGCCATTCATTGTGATCATGGCTGATCGTCCCAAATCAATACCCCGTGCCTGCCTTCTCCCCATATCCCTAGACTCCACTAGCCCCTAGAGCTCTATCTAACTCTCTCTTAAATCCATCCAGTGACTTGGCCTCCACTGCCCTCTGTGGGAGGGAATTCCACAAATTCACAACTCTCTGGGTGAAAACTTTTTTCTCACCTCAGTCTTAAATGACCTCCCCTTTATTCTAAGACTGTGGCCCCTGGTTCTGGACTCGCCCAACACTGGGAACATTTCTCCGGCGTCTAGCTTGTCCAGTCCTTTTATAATTTTATATGTTTCTATAAGAGCCCCCCTCATCCTTCTAAACTCCAGCGAATCGGGCTCAACAGGCTCAGGTTCACTCCATTAGCCTGATCTAGTCTCAGTGAGATCATGTTCTGTCCCGTTTAGGCCAGGAAGTGTGCAGAGAGACGATTTACAAGAATGTTGCCAGGACTCGAGGGCCTGAGCTGTAGGTGGAGGTTGGGCAAGCTGGGAATTTGCTCCCTGGAGTGTAGGAAGCTGAGGGGGTGATCTTACAGAGGTGTATAAAGTCATGCGGCGACACAGTGGCGGAGCAGTAGAGCTGGTGCCTTACAGCGCCAGCGTCCAGAGTTCAATCCTGTTTGCAGGTGTTGTCTGTACACAGTTTGCACGTTCTCCCTGTGACCACGTGGGGTTTCTCCAGGCGCTCCGGTTTCCTCCCACAATCCAAAGATGTGCAGGTTTTTAGGTTAATTGGCTTTGGTAAAAATTGTAACTTGTCCCAAGTGTGCAGGCTGGTGCTGGTGTACGCGCTGATTGCTGGTTGGCGCAGACTCGTTGTGCCGAATGACCTGTTTCGGTGCTGTATCTCTAATATAAAGTCTACTAAAAGTAAAGTAAAAAGATATGGTGTTTAAAATGCCCCTGTCCCACGATGCGGGTTTACCCAAGAGCTCTCCCGAGTTAGAAGAAAAAAAAATCGGGCTCGTGGTGCTTCATCACGAGTATTTTGTTACTCTTGGAAATTTTTCACACTGTTGAAAAACTTCACGAGTTTCCGCGCTTCCCGAGTACCTGCCGTAAGCGTTATGAGCCGCTACGTACATTCTACGTACTTACCACGAGTTTGATTTTTTTTTAAACTTGGTTAAACTCGCATCGTGGGACAGGGCCTTAAGAAAGAACTGCAGATGCTGGGAAAATCGAAGGTAGACAAAAATGCTGGAGAAACTCAGCGGGTGAGGCAGCATCTATGGATATGAGGTGCTGTTCCTCCAGTTTGCATGTGGCCTCACTCTGGCAGTGGAGCCCAGCCCAGGACAGAAGGGTCAGTGAGGGAATGGGTTAAAGTGGTCAGCAATAACTGAAAGGTATAACAGGAGAGAAACAATGGTAGCATTTAAAGATCTATAATTGCGTCCACTATGCCTAATGAAGTTAAAGATAGCATTTGATCAAAGGAAAAGCTGTGCAATGTTTCCAAACAAAAAACAATACAGAAAGCCTGAGGGTTGGGAACAGAGCTAAGGAGGAACGATACATTGAGAAGAAAAGGGAACGGCGAACTCAGAAAACCAATGGCGTCTGTGAAAATTCTCTAAGTACCTCCCCTAGGTAAAAGACTGTGCGTTCACCCTATCTATCCCCCCTCATGATGCTATACACCTCTATAAGATCACCCCGTAGCCTTCTGTGCTCCAAGGAATACCTTTAAATAAAGTCTTGCATTCCTGCAGTAATTCATGATCTTCCAGGAAAATGGCAAAATGCTTTACACCTAATGCAGTATTTATGATGCATGACCATTGTAGTAATCTAGAAAGCGTGGTAGCCAATTTGGCCGCTGCAAGCTCCCAATGCAGCAACGTGGATAGGGCTCAGATAATCTGCACGTGCCATGATAATTTTGGGATAAATAATGGCAAGGACACCACCACCTGCTCCTCCAACTAATTTGTTTAAGAAAGAACTGCAGATGCTGCTTAAATCGAAGGTAGACACAAAATGTTGGAGTAGCTCAGCGGGTGAGGCAGCATCTCTGGAGAGAAGGAATTGGAGAACCTATGGGTCTCGACCCGAAACGTCACCTATTCCTTCTCTCCACAGGTGCTGCCTCACCCGCTGAGTTACTCCAGCATTTTGTGTCTACCTCCAACTAATTCCACCGGTTCTTTCATGTTTTATCCTTCATACAACACCCGCAACACTGCCGCATTTCCCCCATGCTGTCAGGTAGATTGGTCGGGTTAAAGCCCTGTCCCACAGTACAAATTCATTCCAAGAGCTCTCCTGAGTTTGCTCTGATTCGAACTCGGAGATTTACGGTAATGGCCACTCGTCGGTACTCGGGGCTCTCGTGGACATTTTTCAACATGTTGAAAAATCTTCACGAGTCTTCTTGTGCTTACCTGCCGTTAGCGAGTCCTCCCGAGTACCTGCCGTTAGCGTTACGAGCCGCTAAGAGACGTCCCCGAGCTCTGACGTACCTGCTACCTTCATTCTCCGTGCTTACCACGAGTTTGATTTTTTTTTAAACTCGGGAGAGTTCTTGGAATGAACACGTACCGTGAGACAGGGCTATTGAGTATCTGGTGTGAGGACAGGGCCACGGTGACCAATGAGATAAGGCAATCAAAGATCAGTGGGACAAGGAAGGAATTAGCAGCTGGGTTCAAATGTTCCATGGTTTTCAGGGCATGAAGTCAGATTTGACAGCAGGAGATGATGTGAGGAAGCTGAGAGGATACTTTTAGTTGAGTTTATTGTCACGTGAACTAAGGTACTGTGAAAAGCTTTCGTTGCCTGCTATCCGGTCAGCGGAAAGACAATAGATGATTACAATCGAGCCGTCCACATGTGCGCAGACACATGATAAAGGGAATAATGTTTAGTGCAAGGTAAAGCCTAATTAAAGCAGACAGGATACAAGCAGGCAGGGGACATCGCTTCAAAAACAGCAAGTTGGAGAAGCACCAGGAGCATAAAATGGAGGAGCAATGTCTGGAAAAATGAGGTGAAGCTGTGGGGATGATCGCAAGAGAAGGGCATCAGCAAACCTGTTATTAAAGCAGCCCAACACTTTCTGAAGAAATAGTGCCTGCTTTGACAACCTCCTCGTGATTTATGGACCCGACAGGTTAAGATTTCAAAGGCAGCTTTCAACATGATAAAAGTTTTGCTGGGAGTGTGAGCATCCAGAAGAGAAATAATCCTGCGAAAGGAATGAACACAAAAATTGCCAGGACGCAAGCACATGTTGGGAGACGTTGGACAGGCTGGGTCATGATATTCTTTGGGGAGTAGGTATTCTCTTCATGTCCTCTGGTTCTTGATTCCTCTCCCCTGGGTAAACGAGTCTGTGCATTCGTTCCCCCGCTCTATTGTTGGAAGGGCATGCATGTTGTGATGAGGACATGCTGCCTTAAGAAAGAACTGCAGATGCTGGGAAAATCGAAGGTAGACAAAAATGCTGGAGAAACTCAGCGGGTGAGGCAGCATCTATGGAGCGAAGGAATAGGTGATGTTTCGGGTCAAAACCCGAAACGTCACCTATTCCTTCGCTCCATAGATGCTGCCTCACCCGCTGAGTTTCTCCAGCATTTTTGTCTACCTAAAAAGATGGGGTGAATACACACAGTGTTTTACCCAGAGTAGGGGACTCAAGAAGCAGACGACTTGGGTTTAAGGTGAGAGGGGCAAGAATCAATAGGAACTTTTACCCAGGATAGGTGAATCTGTGCAGCATGTCCTCATCACATCACGCATGCCCTTCCAACAATTCCCGTGTCATCAGCAAAGTTGGAAACCTTGCCACACTGTTCCTTCCTCCAGACCATTTATGTAAATAATGAACATTCACGGACCAGCAACTGATCCCTGCATTGCTCCTCGGGTGGCACCCGTCCAGTCCGAAAGAGCGGTGCAAAAACATGAGGGGAATAGAGCGGGGGAACGAATGCACAGGCTCCTTTACACAGAGTAGGGCAGTCAGGAATGGGAACCAGTCAGCATGATTCTTAAAGAAGGATTTTATTCAGGCTAGGACTTTATCCTTATGAGCACAGCAGGACGAGGGGTGACCTTAGAGAGGTGTATAACATCATAAGGGGAATAGATTGGGTGAATGTGCAGTCGTTTACCCAGGGGAGGGGAATCAAGAACCAGAGGACATGAAGAGAACACCTACTCCCCAAAGAATATCATGACCCAGCCTGTCCAACGTCTCCCAACAAGTGCTTGCGTCCTGGCAATTTTTGTGTTCATTCCTTTCGCAGGATTATTTCTCTTCTGGATGCTCACACTCCCAGCAAAACTTTTATCATGTTGAAAGCTGCCTTTGAAATCTTAACCTGTCGGGTCCGCAAATCACAAGGAGGTTGTCAAAGCAGGCACTATTTCTTCAGAAAGTGTTGGGCTGCTTTAATAACAGGTTTGCTGATGCCCTTCTCTTGCGATCATCCCCACAGCTTCACCTCATTTTTCCAGACATTGCTCCTCCATTTTATGCTCCTGGTGCTTCTCCAACTTGCTGTTTTTGAAGCGATGTCCCCTGCCTGCTTGTATCCTGTCTGCTTGAATTAGGCTTTACCTTGCACTAAACATTATTCCCTTTATCATGTGTCTGCGCACATGTGGACGGCTCGATTGTAATCATCTATTGTCTTTCCGCTGACCGGATAGCAGGCAACGAAAGCTTTTCACTGTACCTTAGTTCACGTGACAATAAACTCAACTAAAAGTATCATCTCAGCTTCCTCACATCATCTCCTGCTGCCAAATCTGACTTCAGGCCCTGAAAACCATGGAACATTTGAACCCAGCTGCTAATTCCTTCCTTGTGCCACTGATCTTTGTCCCACTGATCTTTGATTGCCTTATCTCATTGGTCACCGTGGCCCTGTCCTCACACCAGATACTCAATAGCCCTGTCCCACGGTACTTAGTTCATTCCAAAAGCTCTCCCAATTAAAAAAAAATTCAAACTCGTGTTAAGCACGGAGAATGAAAGTAGCGGGTATGTCGGAGCTCGGGTACGTCTCTTAGCGGCTCGTAACGCTAACGGCAGGTACTCGGGAGGACTCGCTAACAGCAGGTAAGCACGGGAAGACTCGTGAAGATTTTTCAACATGCTGAAAAATGTCCACGAGAGCCCCGAGTACAGACGAGTGGCCATTACCGTAAATCTCAGAGTTCGAATCAGGGCAAACTCGGGAGAGCTCTTGGAATGAAATCGGACCGTGGGACAGGGCTTTAACCCGACCAATGTACCTGACAGCCCTGTGCACCATGGGGGGAATGCAGCAGTGTTGTAGGTGTTGTATGAAGGATAAAACATTGAAACATCTGCTTTCTCACATGAAAGAACCGGTGGAATTAGTTGGAGGTAGACAAAAATGCTGGAGTAACTCAGCGGGTGAGGCAGCATCTATGGAGTGAAGGAATTGGCAACGTTTCGGGTCTCCAATTCCTTCTCTCCAGAGATGCTGCCTCACCCGCTGAGCTACTCCAACATTTTGTGCCTACCTTCGATTTAAGCAGCATCTGCAGTTCTTTCTTAAACAAATTAGTTGGAGGAGCAGGTGGTGGTGTCCTTGCCATTATTTATCCCAAAATTATCATGGCACGTGCAGATTATCTGAGCCCTATCCACGTTGCTGCATTGGGAGCTTGCAGCGGCCAAATTGGCTACCACGCTTTCTAGATTACTACAATGGTCATGCATCATAAATACTGCATTAGGTGTAAAGCATTTTGCCATTTTCCTGGAAGATCATGAATTACCGCAGGAATGCAAGACTTTATTTAAAGGTATTCCTTGGAGCACAGAAGGCTACGGGGTGATCTTATAGAGGTGTATAGCATCATGAGGGGGGGATAGATAGGGTGAACGCACAGTCTTTTACCTAGGGGAGGTACTTAGAGAATTTTCACAGACGCCATTGGTTTTCTGAGTTCGCCGTTCCCTTTTCTTCTCAATGCATCGTTCCTCCTTAGCTCTGTTCCCAACCCTCAGGCTTTCTGTATTGTTTTTTGTTTGGAAACATTGCACAGCTTTTCCTTTGATCAAATGCTATCTTTAACTTCTTATTAGGCATAGTGGACACAATTATAGATCTTTAAATGCTACCATTGTTCCTCTCCTGTTATACCTTTCAGTTATTGCTGACCACTTTAACCCATTCCCTCACTGACCTTTCTGTCCTGGGCTGGGCTCCACTGCCAGAGTGAGGCCACATGCAAACTGGAGGAACAGCACCTCATATCCATAGATGCTGCCTCACCCACTGAGTTTCTCCAGCATTTTTGTCTACCTTCGATTTTCCCAGCATCTGCAGTTCTTTCTTAAGGCCCTGTCCCACGATGCGAGTTTAACCAAGTTTAAAAAAAAATCAAACTCGTGGTAAGTACGTAGAATGTACGTAGCGGCTACGTCGGAGCTCACGGATGTCTCGTAGCGGCTCGTAACGCTAACGGCAGGTACTCGGGAAGCGCGGAAACTCGTGAAGTTTTTTCAACAGTGTGAAAAATTTCCAAGAGTAACAAAATACTCGTGATGAAGCACCACGAGCCCGATTTTTTTTTCTCTAACTCGGGCCTCACTGACCTTTCTGTCCTGGGCTGGGCTCCACTGCCAGAGTGAGGCCACATGCAAACTGGAGGAACGGCACCTCATATCTTGCATGGGTAGCTTAGAACCCAGTGGTATGAACGTTAATTTTAGGTAACTAAGCAACAAATTCTGCCTTCCCAGTGTCCTGCCTTGATGCACACCCATTCCTCTCTTTTCACCTACATTCCTTCCTCTAGCTTCACAGTTGCCAACTATTCGATCCTTGTGTCTCGCACCTTCTGTCTCTTCATCTCTGGCCTTTGTCCACCCGTCTGCCAATTGACCCTTCCCCCTAGGATACAGCCACTTATCATTTGCCAGGCTTTGCCCCGCATCCATCTCTCTTCCAGCTTTCCCCACCCCAAAATACAATCAGACAAAATACAGCAGGGTCCCCAAAACGTCACCTATCCATCTCCTCCGCAGTGCTGCCTGATCTGCTGAGGTACTCCAGGGCTTGGTGTCTTTTCTTTTAGTGTAGTTTCCCAATCTATCATTGCCTTGCCTTTATAGTTGGCTCTGTTCAAATTTAGGGCCTTGCTTTTTAATTCAACTAAATGTGAATGTTCTGCCGTCTGTGGCATCCACCATAGCGGGTTTCCAGTTCCACCATCTTCAACTTGTCAAGAGTGTTGAATTGCCATTTGTATAAACAACGGAACAGTGACATTTCTAATTGCAGCAGCATAACAGGTCTGCAAACACATTGCACAGATAACATCTAATAAACCAAAAAAAAATCAATCACATCAATATTAGTGCAAAAGCCCCTGAAACCTTGAGTGCAACCAAAAACACTTCATAGTTGAGAGTTGAGGTTAGTGTTGTAAAATTCTCAGGAGTCCGATGGTTGTGGGGAAGAAGCTATTTGTGAATCCAAGATAGACGCAAAAAGCTGGAGTAACTCAGCGGGACAGGCAGTATTTCTGGAGAGGGGGAATGGGTGACGTTTCGGGTCGAGACCCTGGTTGACCCCAGGTGTCACAGATTTCCAATTTCTCTCTGTCACTACCTCCGATGGCAAGAGTGAAATGAGAGAGTGGCTGCTTTTTTGAGGCAGCGCCTCCTGTAGATCCCTTCAATGGTGGGGAGGTGAGTACCCGTGATGGACCTGGCAGTGTCCACTGTTTTTTGTAATCTCCTTTGTTCGTGGGATTTTTAAAAAGTTTAAATAGTGAGAACGTTTGGAGCAAGTACCCAAAACAACCAGATTGAGTGACATTAATGAAAAGATTCAGTTAAGACTCTTCCATGCTGTTACAAACACTCCAGCTATGCAGGCTAACCGGAAAGGTTGCCTTTGAAGCACACAGCCACCATTATACTGTGGTGAGAAAATCCTGCAGCGGTGCTGTCATCCAGCAACTAATAATTTGAGCAAGTATGGGGCGCCCCCATCTGGCTCTGCATCAGTCCCCGTGCTGTGGTCAAAGTTATTAGTCAGAGCTGGTGAATTTTGCTCTATATTTAGTGTCGGAAGGAACTGCAGACTCTGGTTTAAACTGAGAATAGACACAAAAAGCTGGAGTAACTCAGCGGGACAGGCAGCATCTCTGGAGAGAAGGAATAGGTGACGTTTCAGGTCGAGACCCTTCTTCAAACCCTTCTTTTGAAGAAGGGTCTCGACTCGAAACGTCACCTATTCCTTCTCTCCGCAGATGCTGTCTGACCCGCTGGGTTACTCCAGCTTTTTGTATCTACTGCTTGGCATTTCACTGGATAGTGGTCCTAAACCATGCCTTCGCACAATAATTTTCATGCAACCCAGCAAGCTGATGCAATCATAAAGAACGTACAGCAAGTTTTCGACTTCCTTAGAAGATTGAAGAGATTTGGTATGTCAACAAATATTCTCATGAGTCCCTGCAGATGTACGGTAGAAAGCATTTTTTCTGGTTGTATCACAGCCTGGTTTGACAACTCAAATGCCCAGGAACATCGGAGATCACAAAACGTGACCGGTCCATCGCACGTCCTGATCTCCCACCATCCTGTAATGGGGCGACCAGACCTGCACGCAATACTACAAATACAGCTCCACCAAAGCCCTATCAAGAAGGCATCTAGTCTTTCCTCCACTCTAAAGTCCTATAAAGTTCCTTCTCTCCTCCATACTTTGCTCTTGCCATCACTCGGATATGCTAACCTTCGTCTCATCTGTCCACAAGACATTTTTCCAGAACTGTTTTGCTGTTTTAAGTACTTCTTGGCAAACTGTAACCTGGCCATCCTATCTTTGCAGCTAACCAGTGGTTTGCATCTTGCAGTATAGCCTCTGTATTTCTGTTCATGAAGTCTTCAGCGGACAGTGGAGAGTGTTTCTGATCTGTCGGACAGGTGTTTGGGGATTTTTCTTTATTATAGAGAGAATTCTTCTGTCATCAGCTGTGGAGGTCTTCCTTGGCCCGCCAGTCCCTTTGCGATTAGTAAGCTCACCAGTGCTCTCTTTCTTCATAATGATGTTCCAGACAGTTGATTTTGGTAAGCCTACGGTTTGGCCGATGTCTCCAACAGTTTCATTCTTATTTCTCACTCATAATGGCTTCTTTGTCTTTCATTGACACAACATTGGTCCTGTTGATACACAGCAATAAAAGTTTCCAAAGATGATGGAAAGACTGGAGGAATGACTAGGTGCTCAGAGACTAGGTGCTGAGAACACATCTAAGCAATTACAATGGACAATAAGTGCAGTAGGCCATTCGGCCTTTCGAGCCAGCACCGCCATTCACTGATCATGGCTGATCATCCACAATCAGTACCCCGTTCCTGCCCACTCCCCATATCCCTTGATTCCACTATCTTTAAGAGCTCTTTCTAACTCTCTTGAACACATCCAGAGAATCAGCCCCCACAGCCTTCTGAGGCAGAGAATTACACAGATTCATAACTCTCTGGGTGCAAACGTTTTTCCCCCTCTCCGTTCTAAATGACCCACCCCCTATTATTAATTACAAACGCCTGTGAAACCATGTGTCCCAAACATTATGGTGCCCTGAAATGGGGGTACTATGTATAAGCACAGCTGTAATTTCTATATGGTGAAACCAAACTGTATAAAAATATCCTTTGATAAAATCTGACAATGTGCACTTTAACCACATGTGATTGTTTCTATTACAAATCTCAAATTATGGAGTACAGAGGCAAATAAATAAATGATGGGTGTTTGTCCCAAACAGTATGGAGGACACTGTACACTCAGTGCACAGAACAATGACGGCAAGGCTGTCATGCCTCCTTTGCCATGCTATCTTTACTTGTGTTGCTATTTCCAGGGAGTTATGGACTTGGACCCTGCACCCCTCTACGTCAATGCCATTAATACAATCGCTACATTCCTTTAAATCTCTTTACCTTGCGTTTGACTTGATTGTATTCATGTATAGTACTATCGGTTTTGGTTGGATAACATGCAAACAAAGCTTTTCACTTGGTACACATGATAATAATAAACCTCAACTTGCAAAAAGTCAGATCATTCCTCTGTTCACCAGTGTTCCTATTTGTAGATTTGGCTTTGTACAAAAGTTTTCAAATGATCAGGAGACAGGTGGGGGAGCTTTTAAAGATTACCCATGGTCTCACTGAATCCATAGCCTTCACTCAGAGCAGCTGCCAGAGCTCTTCCTTGTCACCCATGTCAGGTCCTTCAAGCCCTTTGCTCAGTAAACCAAGGCAAATGGAGAGTTACCCTTGCAATGCAAAAATGGGAATTAGTTAAACCACCCAGTTTGAGAGGGTACGGTTGAACTATATCTTAAAAAAAAACACAATGTGCTAGAGTAACTCAGCAGGTCAAGACAGCGTCCCTGGAGAACATAGGTAGGTAACGTTCTGAGTCGTGATCTTTCTGAGTCTGAAGAAGGGTCCAGACACGAAATATCACCTATCCACATTCTCCAGGGATGATGCCTGACCCGCTGAGTTACTCCAGCACTTCGTCTTTTTTTTAATGGATTCATGGGCGTTTCGGGCCAGGACTCTTCAGATTGATTGTTGTGGGGGTGGCGGTGGGGTGGGGGGGGGGGGAGCTGGAAGAGAAATGGGACAAGACAATGCCTAGCAGGTAATAAGTTGAAGGTAGACAAAAGTGTTGAAGAAACTCAGCGGGTGCAGCAGCATCTATGGATCGAAGGAAATAGACAATGTTTCAGGCCGAAACCCTTCTTCAAACTCAGTTGAGGATGTTTTTATGATGGGCAGATGGTTGGACAAAGGCCAAAGAGATGAACAATCATAAGGATTGAAGAGTAGCAAATTGTGAAGCTAGAGGATGTAGGGTGGAAGGGGAGGGTGAGGGGAGATATGGGTGTGAGTCCAGGTGGGGCACAGGGGAGCGGAGTGGTTCTAAATGGGGGAAGAAGGGAGAGTTATATAGTAGTTACCTAAAATTAGATAATTCAGTGGTCATGCCATTGGGTTGTAAGTTGCCTAAGTGGAATACAAGGTGTGGTTCCTCTAGTTTGTGTGTGGCCTCACTCTGGCCTTAACTTTATCTTAGTCAGCTGCCTTGTGCCAGTTGTCACAGTGGTACCGTGAATATGCAGGGATGGGGGTGCTTTGGCAATGGAAGGTAACTGTTGAGACTTGGCCTCACTGGTGGTGACATCACAAAGTGGACATCCAGTTCCTGGAAATCATGTGACCCATTTGTCGCCACCAAGTCTGGACCCCTGAAGAAGTTTCTGTTTTGTTTCTCTGTACTGACAAATGTTATGTATCAAGAAGGAACTGCAGATGCTGGAAAATCAAAGGTAGACAAAAATGCTGGAGAAACTCAGCGGGTGAGGCAGCATCTATGGAGTGAAGGAAATAGTCGAAACCCTTCTTCAGACTGTATCTGTGATTGGGCTAAAGGGTTGCTTCCCACTGTATTTTCCCGCCACTGCATATCCGTATAAATAGGTGATCGATTCGTTGGCGAGTGTCTTTCTTTCCTGTTCTGTCTGTACGAGGCGGCTGTGGGCTCGAGTGAGTGGATCAGAAACCGGGTTTGGACTACAGTATTCTAATCAGTGTTTTACTGACCCAGACTGGGGGGTAAAGGAACCGGAATCAACCGTACAATAATTAATTTAGAAGGTGTTTTACAATTCCCCATCTTAATGTCATTACAGCGAAAGCAATAAATTGAAAAATCCAAGTCTTCACATGTTGGGTTTAATCATCTTGTGTGGGAGACAAATGCAAATGTGCTCATTGGAAATAGACTATTCAAGTAATGAATGTATGCTTCATTAGCAACATTAGACTTTGCATATTAAACTGATTTATAATGACACCCTTTTGTTTATTTTCAGCCTATTAACAATGCTGATTTCATTGTTCCTGTTGAGATAGATGGGACTGTTCACCAGGTAAGACGTCTTGCAGTGGAAGCGGCATCGGTAATAATATGACATGAGGACATCAAGTTGCCGTGCGCGGCGGGTGGTGCTGAGAATCCCAGCTCTTTGAGCAGTCTGGAAGTGCCGCTGTGGGTTTTCAATTGACCACGGATTTCAGGGTTTGTGGAGTTTAGAGATACAGCGTGGAAACAGGCCCCATCGGCCCACCGAGTGAGTCCACACTGGCCAGCGATCCCTATACACTGGCACTCTCCTACACACCAGGGACAATGCGCAATCTTTACCCAAGCCAATGAACCTACCAACCTGTACGTCCTTGGAGTGTGGGAAGAAACCGTAGCACCCGGACAAAACCCACGCGGTCACAGGGAGAACGTACAAACTCTGAACAGACAGCACCCGTAGTCAGATTTAACCCGGGTCTCTGGCGCTGGAAGGCAGCAACTCTACCGCTGTGTCGCCGTGCTGCTCCAGAGGACTAAATGATAACGGTGAGCGCATGCGAGATTAGCTCACAAACAAAATGAGAGCAGGATAGCGATGGAGTTGCTGCCTCACAGCACCAGTTCCATCCTGACCATGGTGCTATCTGTACAGAGTTTGTACGTTCTCCCTGTGACCACGTGGGTTTTCTCCTGGTGCTCCGGTTTCCTCTCACACCAAAGACGTACAGGTCTGTCGGTTGATAGTGCTAGTGTACAGGGTGATCGTGGCCGGTGCGGACTCAGTGAGCTGAAGGGCCTGTTTCCATGCTGTTTCTCTAAAGTCTGAAGTAAAGAGAGGTTTTTGGGGAGGGGGGGGGGGAATAAATGGCAGTGGTCCTGTGTCTGCAGCTCTTAGATTGAGAGCATATTTCTCAAAAAATAGCAGAATTGCAAAAGGAATTTTAAATTGCAAGCCCTCATCTGTATCCAACTATCACTAGCCAGGCTTTGCCCCACCCCACCTCTCTTTTCCAGCTTTTTCCACCCACCCCACCACCACAATCGATCAGAGAAAAGGTCCCAACCCAAAAGGTTGCCTATCCACCCTCTCCATAGATGCTGCCCGACTCGCAGAGTTCTTCTGGCACTTTGTGTTTTGCTCGAGCTCTGTAAGCCTGGATGAGGCAAGACAGATATACATGGTCAGCGCAGCTGGCCAGCGAAATTTCTTGTGTAGCTGCATATCCTCTCTTCACCATCACCACCAGACATCTTTGATTGGCTCACAATACTCCAAATGCGTTCTGACCAGCGCCTTGTAAAAAGCCTCACCATTACATCTTGTCCTCGTGCTTAGCACAGACATCGTGGGCAGAAGGGCCTGAGCTTGCGTTGTACTGTTCCATGTACCTGTCCAACTCCTTTGAGGAGCCAAATTCCGATCAGTTTATTGTCACATGCACGAGAGTGCAACAAAGTTCCTTGCTCACATAAAGCTCACGCAGTAAACACTATGCACATAGTACTGATAAATATAGCAACTAGTGCAAAACAGCAGACTGGTGCAAAGATTGAAGTGAAACCTGAAGTTGTGCACAAACACACTAAGCTGCAATGATGGAATAACTGAACGAGGTACAGTTAGGAGTCAGATCGGGAATAAGTTACATTTCCTTTGCATATTCTCCCTCAGAATTGTTGCGGTCATTTCTCTGCCATCAGATGCTAGGTTGACTGGTTCTCACCCGTCTCTCATTTTCCCCTTTCTTTTAAACAATGATACCTGATTAAGCAGCTTTTCCAATCCTCTGGCGCCACACCTGTGGCCAGGCAGGAAGGAGTGTAAATAAATCACCAGAGCCGTACTGTTTGCTCATTTGCTTCACTTAATTGATTAGGATATATTTCAATGGAGTCAGACAACAAAAAAATGCTTGCATTCAGAGACACGCACTCTGTTGACATTTCTAAGCTCGTTATGTTTTTCATTATGTTCAGATTGAGTCATAAAGCACTGAAACAGGCCCTTTGACACAACCGACATACCACATATAAGCTGGTCCCGTTTCTGGTGCTTTCCCCATATCCCTCGAAACCTTTCCTATCCATGAACCTGTCCAAGTGTCTTTTAAATGCTGTTATTGTACCTGCCTCAACTACTTCGCCTTCTCTGATACTTCATATTGCCTCTTCTTAACGTCTCAATCATTCTTTGTTAAAGTTGAAGCACAAAGTATTCACTTAACAACCATAATCCAAGTCTTGAACAAGGGGTACAATTTAGTTTCTTGGTCTGAAGAATGGTCCTAACCCGAAATGTCACCTGTCCATGTTACCCAGAGATGCTGCCTGACCCACTGAGTTACTCCAGCACTTTGTGTCTGTTTTAGTGAACCAGTGTCTGCAGTTCCTTGTTTCTTCTTCTTAGTTTCTTGGTCTACTTGGCCCTTCTCTGTCCTTAGTTGCTCTTGCCGGAGAGACCCACATCTTTTACCTGCTTTGCTTTCAATTCTCATTCCTGCCTGAATTAGCTCTAATTTTAATAGAATCTCCCACTGTAAATTTTCCAAAGCTGCTTGGAGGTACCAAACAAAATCAGTTTTAATTTTAATTTAGGTTAGGGCATGGAAACAGGCCCTTCGGCCCACCGAGTCCGTGCCGACCACTGGTCATCCATCCGTACACGAGTTCAATGTTATCCCCCTTTCACATCCACTCCCTACACACTGAGGGCAATTTACAGAAGCCAATTAACCTACAAAGTCTCACATCTTTGGGATGTTGGAGGAAACTGGATCACCCAGGGGAAACTCACGTGGTCATGGGGAGAACGTGCAAACTCTGCACAGACTGCACCTGAGATCAGGATCAAACCCGGGTCTCTGGCGCTGTGAGGTAGTGGCTCTCCGCCCTTAAAGGATCGGCTTAAATTATGCATTGATCAGCAAGATTTAGTTTATTATCATGTGTACTGAGGTACAGTTTTGTTGCGTGCTATCCAGTCAGCAGAAAGACCATACATTATTATATTCAAGTAGTCCACAGTGTACAGATGCAGGATAACGGGAATATTGTTTAATGCAACATAAAGTCTTGAAATATTACTTATTTTCACGTAATTAGTACCAGTGCCAACAAACGGGATTGAACCAGCGGCCTTTAGATCTTCAGTCTAAAACTCTCCCAACTGAGTTCAATGGGTGCTGAGACAACGTTGGTTCTGACAGTACCAGCCGTCGAGTGGTGTCTTCCATCGAAGGAACGCAAGATCAGACTGAGACCTGGTTCAAGTAATCCAGGATAGGCTGTGTGCCTTCCAGTTGGCCTATTCTTGATTACTTGTACTGGGAAGCAGTCACAGTGCTTGGAGCGAGACCAGCAGCTGAAGACAAGGAGACCATCGACTGCCTGAAGCCCAAGTAACGCCGTGAAGGAAATTCAGAGATTTTTAGTTTGGAGAAACAAACTTTTTGACCCACCTAATTCACAGCGACCAGAGTTTTCACTCATTCACACTTGTTGTCACACATTCGCGTCCACTGTCTTCACACCAGGAGCAATTTACAGAAGCCAATTCACCTACAAACCCTTGGGATGTGGGAGGAAACCGGTGCGCCCGGAGGAAACTCACGTGGTCACCGGGAAAACATGCAAACTCCACACACAGACAAGATCCGAGGTTGAGATGGAACTGCGTCTGTGTTGCTGTGAGGTAGCAGCAATCTCTGCCATCTGCGCCACTGTGCCGCTAGTGAAAGCTTCACAGTGCCGCTAGTCATACTGCGTGTGGGTGGAGGCCCCCCTTGGCACTAAAATACAACCATCAGAAAAATAATTTGTCTCTTCTTGCCCAGCTAAAAACAAGTGGTGGAGGAACTCAGCGGATCAGGCAGCATCTGTGGAGGGAATGGAAAGACAGCTTTCTTCGGCAAGGACTAGCGGGGAGAAAGCTGGAAAAGGGGTGGGGGTGGGACAAGCAGAGAAAGTAATAGGTTGAGTAGGAAAGAACTGAAGATGCTGGTTTAAATCGAAGATAGACACAAAATGCTGGAGTAACTCAGCGGGACAGGCAGCATCGCTGGAGCAAAGGAATGGTTGACAGAAACATAGAAAATAGGTGCAGGAGTAGGCCATTCGGCCCTTCGAGCCTGCACCGCCATTCAATATGATCATGGCTGATCATCCAACTCAGTATCCTGTACCTGCCTTCTCTCCGTACCCCCTGATACCCTTAGCCACAAGGGCCACATCTAACTCCCTCTTAAATATAGCCAATGAACTGGCCTCAACTACCTTCTGTGGCAGAGAGTTCCAGAGATTCACCACTCTCTGTGTGAAAAATGTTTTTCTCATCTCGGTCCTGAAAGACTTCCCCCTTATCCTTAAACTGTGACCCCTTGTCCTGGACTTCCCCAACACCTTGAGTGACATTTTGAGTCGAGCCCCTTCTTCAGACTGAAAAACTGCCTTGACCCAAAACGTCATCCATTCCTTTTATCCAGATATGACGCCTGTCCCGCTGAGTTCTCCAGCTTTTAGTGTCTACTTTTAAATGCTGTTATTGCACCTGCCTCAGTCGCATCTGCTTGTTGCCTATCCTCACTACCCTTTGTGTGGAGAAAGTTGTCCTTCGTGTTTCTATTAAATATTGTAAATAAGCAATTCACAAACTCTTAAAGTGTGCAACATCTTTTAATGATAGCACAAGGTATGTTTTCACTACGTATGTGTTCACAGAACCACAAGCAATTTTTAACATTCGATATAGCAGTTGGAAAATAAAAATTGGTTCCTACAGTGCAGGAAACAATGGTGTTGGCAGACAAACAAATTGTATTGCATTCTGTGTATCCAAACATTGTTCGGGAAGGAAAGCCAGGCAACAGGGAAGGCACATTACCTGTTTCCCATCTGTTTCCATTTAATGGTTATTTCTGCTGACCACTGGGGGAGGAAGACATAAGCCTTTTGACCCTGTCCCACTTAGGCAATTTTTTAGGTGACTAGGCTGTCGCCGGGGTGTCGCCTGTATGTTCGTGAGTTGGTTCCTCAGTCGCCCAATGAATCGTAGCGTTTTTCTGGTCGCCGCCGGATTTTGAAATGTTCGAAACTTTTCAGCTCAGTCGGCTTGACGCCAATGAGCGTAACTTGACTTCTCCTGACATAGGTGCTGTCGTAGGTTGTCGCCAGGATAACGTAGGTTGTCGCCGGTGCTGACTTCGGTGAATTCCATTGGCGACTACCTACGTCAACCGGCGACTGAATTGTCTTCAGTTGTCTTCAGTTGTCTCCAACAGGGTCGTACCTTATTGCGGGTGGATGTAGGTTGTCGTAGGTGGACGTCCTAATGGGTTGTCGGTAGCTTACCATAGCTTGATGTCGACTAGGTGGTAGATTGTTGTACACATTGTCGTAGGGGGGTCCAGTCGCCGTTTGTTCGGTGACCTGCTACGACTATGACTGTGGCCGAAAAAATCACCCAAGTGGGACAGGCCCTTTATTGTATGAAGGAGGGCACTCCGCCTTATACTGATGGGTCCATTTGGACAGCCAGTGTCAGTGCAGTGAGAGTTGTGTTGTGTCAAGTGCAGCTTGGTGCCACTCGCCAAAGATTGCGACCACTCGCAGCAACACTGCAGCACAAATCCTGCCATTCCACTTGCTCCCTAATTTGACCCTTTACAAAAAACTGAAGGGAGCATCTAAGGTACAACATACACAGAACAGTACATCAGAGGGGCAGGCCCTTCATCCCAACCCCCCGGGTTGGCGGGTTGGGGGGGAGAGGACAATGTGGGGTCCCGGCGGGTGCCGGGTCTTGTCGGTGCCAGAAATGTGGCGAAGTGAACTAGCTAAGTGAGATCTGCTGTATGATTTTACCGGGTTGTATGCAAAGCAAAGCATTTCACTGTACCTAGGTGATAATAATTGAGTCAAATTCACTCCACAGTGTGTGTGCCGAACATGATGCCAAGTTAAACCTCTCTGCTCTGCCTATACCTGATCTATATGCCCCCATCCCCTGCATAGTCACGTGCCTGTCCAAAAGCCTCTTAAATGCCATTATTGTATCTGCCTCCACCACCAGGGCATTCCCGGCACTCACTACGCTCTTTTTAAAAAATAATATTTTTATTAGAAGCATATACATATCATAGTCAAAACACATTTTGTTTATCAATTACATATTGTTAATAGTTGGGATCCCAGCTATCAAAATAGCTGGGGTCCTCGTTTATCAATTACATATTAACACAGCTTCTATTTGTTTAGTTTTTTTTTATAGATAGAAAGAAAGGGGAAAAAATGATTAAAAAATAGGTCCGTAGATTATAAAACATAATTATTCATCTAATCCTGGATTCTAGTTTCAGTCAGGCTTCCGTGCTGAACCAATTTACCCTTTCAGAAAATCAATAAATGGAGACCATATTCTAGCAAACAATTCTGGTTTGTCAATTAAGACAAGTCTAGTTTTTTCAAGCGTAAGGTCTCAGACATCTCCATGATCCACATTTTAATTGTGGAGGTTGTTGGGTTTTTCCAAAATTTTAATATTAATTTTTCCCAGTTATTATACAATAATCAAGGAAATTTATTTGGCTTGTTATAAGTTGTAGGCTTTGTTCTGATATTCCTAATATTATTAGTTTTGAGTCAGGATCCAATTGGATATTAACAACTTCAGAAATTATTTAAAAAATATCCATCCAGAAATTTTTGATTTTTATACAATTTTCAATAGTATGAGTTAAATTAGCCTCTGAGTATTGACATTTATCACAGATAGGGGAGATATTTGGAAAAAATCTATTTAATTTTGTTTTAGAGTAATGCAGTCTATGTAGTACTTTAAATTGTATTAAAGAATGTCTGGCATTTAACGAGCATTGATATATATATTTTTTAAACTTGCCCCGCACATCTCCTTGAAATTATACATTTCTGTCTGATCCGCCCCTCAACCACCAACACACCAGAAAAAAACAATCCAGATTTGTCCAACCTTTCCTATAGCCCAAATACCTTCCAATCCAGGCATAATTTTGGTGAACCTCCTCTGCACCCTCTCCAAAGCCTCTACATCATTCCAGTAATGGGGCGACCAGAACTGCACATAATACTCTAAATGCAGCTGAGCCAAAGGCTTATAAAGCTGCAATATAACTTCCTGACTCTTTTTCTCAATGCTACATCCAATAAAGGCACGTATACCATATGCCTTCTTTACCCATTTTATGGTAGCTACGGACTCGGACCACTAGATCCCTCCGTACATCAATGCTGTTAAGGGTCTTGCCATTAACTGTATACTTTCCCGTTGCATTTGACTTCCCAGGCTAGGATTTATCCGTTACACTTTTAACGGATGTAAATGGATGTAAGCACACAGCGCTAGCTTGCTTGAGTCCTTGACCGACCTGTTCCCTACATTTACAGGTTTATGTGTTGAAAAGGCCGCATGTCGACTTATTCCTGCAGAAGATGGGGCAGCTCTTCGAATGTGTTCTCTTCACAGCCAGTCTAGCCAAGGTGAGCGTGCAGAGGCGTGTAACCTCTGTCTGCTTGTGTGTGTGTTTGTGTTGAACCAAGGCATTTAAAGCTTGCTTAACAAATTCATCATTTTTTTGAGTAATTATTTCCTAACTTTGTTTGCCGATGGAAACTTTTTTCTTCCCCCTCTCCCCCCTCTTGTTTCTATTTTCCTTGTGTGTGTGTGTGTGTTTGTTTGTTATTTTTCTCTTTGCTGTTGCCTGATGGCCAAAGCACTGGTAAGTCCCCCTGGCAATATGTCTACCGGGGTCCTTGGCTTGGCCTGTCTGGCCTTCCCAAGAGCCGTGTGTGTTTGCCCTGGCTGCACTAGAAACATAGAAACATAGATAATAGGTGCAGGAGGAGGCCATTCAGCCCTTCGAGTCAGCACCGCGATTCATTGTGATCATGGCTGATCGTCCCCTATCAATAACCCGTGCCTGCCTTCTCCCCATATCCCTTGATCCCACTAGCCCCTAGAGCTCTATCTAACTCTCTCTTAAATCCATCCAGTGACTTGGCCTCCACTGCCCTCTGTGGCAGGGAATTCCACAAATTCACAACTCTCTGGGTGAAAATGTTTTTTTCTCACATCAGTCTTAAATGGCCTCCCCTTTATTCTAAGACTGTGGCCCCTGGTTCTGGACTCGCCCAACATTGGGAACATTTTTCCTGTATCTAGCTTGTCCAGTCCTTTTATAATTTTATATGTTTCCATAAGATTCCCTCTCATCCTTCTAAACTCCAGTGAATACAAGCCTAGTCTTTTCTATCTTTCCTCATATGACTACTCTACTAGAAGTAGTAGATGTATTTTTCTCCTTAGCAACCCTGTAGTTAGAATTGCCAATCACGGCTTACAATTGCAGAGGGAGAAGAAAAATAGATGTGTGACTCTTAAGTCCAGTGCAATTAGTGTAGATAAATACTTGATGGTTCTCAGACCCCCTGCTCTTTCTATCTTTTAAGCGTGTTCACAGGTCCAGAGCTTAGTTTAGTTTAGAGATACGGCACGGCCCACCAAATCCACGTCGACCATCGATCACTCCTGCACACTAGGGGCAATTTACAGCAGCCAATTAACCTACAAACCTGTACGTCTTTCGAGTGTGGAAGGAAACCGGGCGGAGCACCTGCAGAAAACTCACACAGTCATAAAGAGAACGTGCAAACTCCGTACAGACAGCACCTGTAGTCAGGATTGAACTGGGGTCTCTAGCGCTGTAAGGCAACGACTCTACCGCTATGCCACTCTTCTCAAGCCAACTTTTTTCAGCTTACACCCAAGGATTAAAAGCTATGAACCATAATGATAAGATGATTACTGGTAAATCCTGTAAGGAATTTGGAGGTAAGATGTGTTTAACAAGAAACTGTGGGTGGCACGGTGGCTCAGCTTATAAAGCTGCTATCTGACAGTGTCCTGGGTTAGATTCCCACCTGGGGTGCTGTGTGTGTGGAGTTTGCACGCTCTCCTTGTGACCGCGTGGGTTTCTTTTGGGTGCACCGGTTTCCTCCCACAACCCAAAGACGTGCGGGTTTGTAAATTAATTGGCCTGTAGTTATGAAACTGGGTAACATAGAACTAGTGTGAACGAGTCACAGCTTGATACAGTGTGGAAACAGGCCCTTTGGCCCAACTTGCCCACACCGACCAACATGTCACATCTACACTGGTCCCATCTGCCTGCATTTGATCCATATCCTTCTAAACCTGTCCAAGTTACAGAGAAAGGTTGAACAAGTTAGGTCTTTATTCTTTGGAGCGCAGAAGGTTAAGGGGGGACTTGATAGAGGTCTTTAAAATGATGAGAGGGATAGACAGAGTTGACGTGGATAAGCTTTTTCCATTGAGAGTAGGGAAGATTCAAACAAGAGGACATGATTTGAGAATTAAGGGACAGAAGTTTAGGGGTAACATGAGAGGGAACTTCTTTACTTGTTGTAGCTGTGTGGAATGAGCTTCCAGTGGAAGTGGTGGAGGCAGGTTTGATTTTTATCATTTAAAAGTAAATTGGATAGTTAATGGACGGGAAAGGAATGGAGGGCTATGGTCTGAGTGCAGGTAGATGGGACGAGGTGAGAGTAAGTGTTCGGCACGGACTAGAAGGGTCGAGATGGCCTGTTTCCGTGCTGTAATTGTTATATGGTTATATCGATGTACCTGTCTAAATGTTTCTTAAATTACCCCTTGGCTTTCTATTAATTCTTCTCCCCCACCCCCACACCTTAAACCTATGTCCTCTGGTTCTTGCTTTCCCTACTCTGGGCAAGAGACTGTGTATGTCTGCCCGATCTATTCCTCTCATGACTTTGTACACTTTTGCGCACTGGGTGATCGATGATCGGCGTGGACTAGGGTGAGCTGAAAGGCCTATTTCCATGCTGTCTCTCTAAACTAAGCCAAGGCCAATCCTGGGAGCAAGAAATATATTGACTGGGTAAGGTGAAGACGGGAGGATGGGGGTTGGAGCTTTGCGCAAATACCTTTGTGAACAAGGTAGCCAAGTCCCTGTGCTGTAAACACTTGAAGAGATGCACCACTTTCATGGTCTAATGGAGAGCAAACTCATCTTCACGGCCACTTCATTTATTGCCACTGTACAGCCGCCGTTTCTGATTGTACGACTTACAATTGTGACCTTGTGCGAGCTTCATTTCCAACTGGAGGCAGAGGGGACTGCAGATGCTGGAATCTTGAACCAAACTCAAAATGCCGGAGGAACCCAGCGGGTCAGACAGGAAATGGACAGATGAAAGCTTGGGTCGGGACCCTCAATGAAACTGATGAAGGGTCCCAATCTGATGCGTCGTCTGCCCACACCCTCCACTGACGCAGCTGAGCCCGCTGAGTCCCTCCAGCGCTCTGTGTCGTGCTTCATTTTTAACCTCATCTGGCACAGGTAAAGATGGTAGAAAGAAGAACAAACTTAGTGTGTCCAAAATCTGAATTTGCAGCAACTATTTTTGTTTCCCGCATTGGGCATTGTCTTTTTCAGCAAGGAAGAGGTCACGGCAAAACTGTGTGGCGATTAGCACTGTGAACCAAGCAGATAACGGTCCCAATTATTTTTGTGATTTGGTTACGTAAATGCATTGAATTAGTTCCTTCGTTTAATCCTGCCACTAGGGGTCAATACAGGCTGACATCATTGCTAATGCCACTAATCTTTAGATCGCAGTCAGTCTAAAATGCAAACTCGACAGTTAATCCAAGAGTCGAACAACACAGAAACAGGTCCTTTGGCCCATCGCAAACATGCAGATTTTTTTTCATGTTCATAAGTGATAGGAGCAGAATTAGGCCATTCAGCCCATCAAGTCTACTGTGCCATTCAATCATGGCTCATCTATCTTTCTCTCTGAACCCCATTCTCCTGCCTCTCCCAGTAACCCTTTATACCCTGATCCCATTTACCTGCATAGAAACCATAAAAGCCCTGTCCCACGGTACGAGTTCATTCCAAGAGCTGTCCTGAGTTTTAAAAAAAATCTAACTCGTGGTAAGCACGGAGAATGAACGTAGCGGGTACGTCGGAGCTCGGGGACGTCACTTAGCGACTCGTAACGCTAACGGCAGGTACTCGGGAAGACTCGCTTACGGCAGGTAGCTGTGTGGAATGAGCTTCCAGTGGAAGTGGTGGAGGCAGGTTTGATTTTTATCATTTAAAAGTAAATTGGATAGTTAATGGACGGGAAAGGAATGGAGGGCTATGGTCTGAGTGCAGGTAGATGGGACGAGCCCCACCGCCGATGTCAGGCTAACAGGTCTATAATTCCCTGTTTTCTCTCTCCCTCTTTTCTTAAAATGTAGGATAACATTAGCTACCCTCCAATCCACAGGAACTGATCCTGAGTGTGTAGAACAATGGGAAAGTATCACCAATGCATCTTTCCAGTCAACTTTGGCCAGCTCCTCCCTCATGGCCCCATAGTCCCCTTTATTCAACCACAACACTGACACCTCCGATCTACCCTTCTCCCTCTCCAATTGTAGATTAAACCTGACCATATTGTGGTCACTACCTCCTAATGGCTCATTAACCTCAAGTTCATTTATCAAATCCGTTTCATTACATAACACTAAATCCAGAATTGCCTTCTCCCTGTTAGGCTCCAATACAAGCTGCTCTCAGAATTCATCACGAAGGCACTCTACAAAGTCCGTTTCTTGGGGTCTAGTACCAACCTGATTTTCCCAGTCTACCTGCATGTTGAAATCTCCCATAACAACCACAGCATTACTTTTACTACATGCCAATTTTAACTCCTGATTCAACTTGCGCCCTATGTCCAGGCTACTGTTTGGGGGCCTGTAGATTAGTCCCATAGGGTCTTTTTACCCGTACAATTCCTTAGTTCTATCCATATTGACTCCACATCTCCTGTTTCAATGTCACCCCTTGCAAGGGACTGAATTTCATTCCTCACCAACAGGGCAACCCCACCCCCTCTGCCCACCTGTCCGTCTTTTCGATATGAGGTATACCCTTGAATATTCAGTTCCCAGCCCTGGCCCTCTTGCAGCCATGTCTGTAATTCCCACAACATCATACTTGCCAGTTTCAAACTGAGCCTCAAGCTCGTCCACTTTATTTCTTATACTTCGCGCATTCATATACAGCACTTTGACCTCCGTATTCACGTCCCCCTGCACCGCTCGCAATTGGCCCTGACCTTACTCTCTTATCCCTTCTCGAACTTTCCTTCCCATTAATTTAAGAATCTTTCTAGTGTATATGTAACCACCCTCGGGGGCAGAGCATTACAGAGATCTACTTTAAGCCTTAGAGATGCAGGGCAGAAACAGGCCCTTAGGCCCACTGGGACTGCAATCACCCTGTACACCATTTTTGTAACCAAAGCCAATTATCCTACAAACTTGTACGTCCTTGGCATGTGAGAGGAAACCGAAGCACCCGGAGAAAACCCACGCGGTCACAGGGAGAAGGTACAAACTCTGTACAGTCAGCACCCGTAATCGGGATATAACCTGGGTCTCTGGCACTGTAAGGCAGCAACTCTACCACTGTGCCACCTTAAACTCCCCCAAGATTCACAGCAGGATAGGTCAAGAAAATGTAAGGGCATGAGAAATGCTTCCCTTTCACGGCTGTGGCATTGAATTTAAGAGCAGGAATGTTTAACAACTGGTATGCAAAGTACGAACATTTCTGGTTACTAGGATACTGCGTTACTAGGAAGCCAGGATACTGTCTGATTCGCCTTTACCATTGCAGGTATTGCACTTTGTCTCTAGAACTGTCACGCCCCAGTGCAGAGAATATATGCTGCGCTTGGCATCTATCCCTTTACCTATTGTACTCCAGTTTGCCTTCAATCTATTTATAGGCAGTAATAAGGTCATAAGTGATAGGAGTAGAATTAGGCCATTCGGACCATCAAGCCCACTCCACCATTCAATCATGACTTTAAAGTTTGAGTTTAGAATGATGCGGGGGGATCTTATAGAAACATAATTATAAAAGGACTGGACAAGCTAGATGCAGAAAAAATGTTCCCAATGTTGGGCGAGTCCAGAACCAGGGGCCACAGTCTTAGAATAAAGGGGAGGCCATTTAAGACTGAAAAACCTTTTCACCCAGAGAGTTGTGAATTTGTGGAATTTCCTGCCACAGAGGGCAGTGGAGGCCAAATCACTGGATGGATTTAAGAGAGTTAGATAGAGCTCTAGGGGCTAGTGAAGTCAAGGGATATGGGGAGAAGGCAGGCACGGGCTATTGATTGGGGACGATCAGCCATGATCACAATGAATGGCGGTGCTGGCTTGAAGGGCCGAATGGCCCCCTGCACCTATTTTCTATGTTTCTATAGCTGATCTATCTCCCCCTCCTAACCCCATTCTCCTGCCTTCTCCCCATAACGTTTGACACCCATACTAACCGGTATCGTCTGATGTGATTGGATAGCATGCAAAATAAAGCTTTTTACTGTACCTCGATCGAGGTGAAAATAATAGAGATAAAGCTAAATCATTTGCAGGACAGTTGCGATTGCATGGCAGGGAACGCTGTTATCTGCAAAACGGCAGCTGCGATAAGATTGGATGCATTTGTTTTCTTTGGAAATCAAGGAAGAACAATCAGTTGCATAAATTCTGAGGATCTCACAGAGTAAATAGACGAGACCTATCTCCCTTTGAGCCACTTTCTCATCGATTCCCTGCACCCTAGGGTCAACTTATAGAGGCCAGTTTGTAACCTGCAAACCCGCGTTGGACAGTAATGGGAAGTTAGGACAGACACCATGGGCCAATGAGCCTGTTCCTGAACTGCACCCATTCTTAGACCTAAACAACCATGACCTTTGATGATATTTCCACTAGTGAGGGTCGAGGACTAGAGGGCACAGCCTCAGAATAAAAGGATGTACCTTTAGAAAGGAGATGAGGAGGAATTTCTTTAGTCAGAGAGTGGTGAATCGGTGGAATGTAAAGCATAGTCTCTTTAAGGCGCTGGTCAGGCCGCATTTGGTGTATTGTGAGTAATTTTGGGCCCCATATCTGAGGAAGGATGGCCTGCCGCTGGAGAGATGCAGAGGAGGTTTACGAGAATGATCCCAGGAATGGGTGGGTTAACATATGATGAGTGTTTAACGGCACTGGGCCTGTGCTCGCTGGAGTTTAGAAGAGTGAGGGGGACCTCATTGAAACTTACCGAATAGTGAAAGGCCTGGATAGAGTGGATATTTCCACTAGTGGAAGAGACGAGGACCAGAGGGCATAGTTTCAGAGCTGAAGGACATTCCTTTAAGAAGGAGATGATGAGGAACTTCTTTGGTCAGTACGTGTGGAATTCATTGCCCCAGGTGACAATGGAGGCCAAGTCAATGGATAGATTCTTTATTAGTACGAGTGTCAGGGGTTATGGGGAGAAGCAGTGGACTTGATGGGCCAAATGGCCTTATTCTGCTCCTAGAACATAAACATGACTGAATCAGTGATGGGGAGTAGTGTGAATAGGCTGTGAGACCATTTCAACCTGCTCCACCACCTAATCCTCCATAATACTTGCACGCTCAACGCACTGCCCCTTAAATTACCCTCCAGAAATCTTTCCCTCAGCCTCGAATGTACTCCCATGACTTTGCTTCACAGAAGCAGCTGCTTCTGTTAAGATGAAACTATATTATGTTTGACAATGCAGGCATTTTACAGCGGAGCTGTTGACCTCTTTGTGGTTTAAGATTGTTACTGTCAGGTGTAATGAAGTACAGTGAAAAGTTTTTTTTTACATGCTATCCAATCAGATCAGATAATACATTACATAATTACAGCCGAGTGGAGCAAAGGGGTAGATACAGAGTGCAGAATATAGTTCTCAGCATTTCCAGAGACAAAGTCCAATAGACAATAGGTGCAGGAGGAGGCCATTCGGCCCTTCGAGCCAGCACCACCATTCAATGTGATCATGGCTGACCATCCCCAATCAGTACCCCGTTCCTGCCTTCTCCCCATATCCCCTGACTCTGCTATCTTTAAGAGCCCTATCTAACTCTCTTGAAAGCATACGGAGAACCTGCCTCCACCGCCCTCTGAGGCAGAGAATTCCACAGACTCACAACTCTCTGGGTGAAAAGGTTTTTCCTTATCTCCGTTCTAAATGGCCAACCCCTTATCCTTAAACTGTTAAACCAACATCCACAATGGGGTAGAGGTGAATCAAGCTTATGGAAGGGTTCTGTTAACAGAGGGGAGGAAGCTGTTCCTGAGTCTGGTGGTGCGCACTTTCCAGCTTCTGTACCTTCTGCCGACGGGAGCGGGGTGAAGAAGGAATGACCGAGATAAGAATGATTATGTTGGCTGCTTTCCCGAGGCAGCGCGATGGTAGACGGAGTTTTTGTATGTAGGGGTTTTGTATTGTAAATGAGTTCCAGATGTTGGACTGGTTGTCGAGTGAGTGTTTGGAAGCATGTTGTGTGTCAGCCACTGGGCCGTAACTTGTTTACTTTCCCTGCTCTCCCAAAGTATGCAGATCCGGTGGCAGACCTGCTGGATCGCTGGGGCGTTTTCAGGGCCAGGCTCTTCAGAGAATCGTGCGTTTTCCACAGAGGAAACTACGTGAAAGACCTTAGTCGACTAGGGAGGGACTTGAGTAAGGTCATAATAGTGGATAACTCACCGGCGTCCTACATCTTCCACCCCGAAAACGCAGTGAGTATTCCCTTCCCTTTAAGTTTGGTTGCCTCCATCTATTTGCAGAGGGCCAATAAAACATGGAGGCACATGGAACTGCACATGATGGTTTGCAAAAAAAAAAGAGACAGAGTGCTGGAGTAACTCAGCGGGTTGGGCAGCATCTCTGGAGAACATGGGTAGATGCGACGTCCAGAGTTGCTCCCTAAAATGTATCAACCTTCCAGCTGTGTTAGTAGCTGAGGACAGGGCTGTGTAATCCCTGGAACAGATGCGCACTCACAAGGGCCTCCAGTACCCTGTCCCATCCCCCACAAAAACTTCCAACCGCAGATGGACACAAAGTGTTGCAGTAGGTCAGCAGGTTAGGCAGCATCTCTGGAGGATGGGTGACGTTTCGAATCGGGGACCCTTCTTCAGACTGAAAATAGAAGTGGCGGGAGTATAGTGTTCTTTCCTCACCAGTTTATTTCTCCACTGCCGCTCTCCCATCCCCACCGCACCCACATTAACTTTCAGTCCCGTGACCCGAAACGTCACCTAACCATCTTCTCCAGAGATGCTTGGTCCGAGAGCCTGAGCCACTGAGTTACTCCAGCACTTTGTGTCTCTTGCTCAGCAGGGATGGGATGGGCCGAATGGACCTGTGTCTGTGCTGTATGACTCTGTGACCCCTTTAGATTCTCGCATCCTTTTTAGATGCATTGATTGGATCACCCCTGAATCTTCTACGCTGATGGTAAATTCATCCTAGCCCAGCATCCTGTTGCCTTAACTTAGCCCTTTGTACTCTGGTGATTATGTGTCACGTGCGGTCCAACACCCCGTGTGATTGACCTGAAGATGTACGCATTCCTGACAGAACCCTAGATGTACACATGCCTGACATAGGGTGGCGCGGCTGATAAAGCCACTACCTCACAGCGCCAGATACCCGGGTTCGATCCTGACCTCAGGCGCTGCCAGTGTGTGGAGTTTGCACGTTCTTCCAGTGACCGCATGGGTTTCCGCCGGGTGCTCCGGTTTCCTCCCACATCCCAGAGACGTGCGGGCTTGCAGGTTAATCAGCCTCTGTAAATTGTCCGTAGTGTGTAGGGAGTGGATGGGAAAGTGAGATAACATAGAACTAGTGCGCCTGGTTGATCAATGATTGGCGTGGACCCGATCGATGGGCCTGTTTCCATGCTTTGTTTCTCAATCCAAACAAAAACGAGGGCTGCAGGGCGATGAGTGCCATACCACTTTTATTTACCCCGCTCCAAATGATACAAGATCTCCATCCGTAAAAAACTTTTACTCCTTCATTGTTTAATCAACGTCTCTCAACACGTCCAGTACATGGTCTGCAACCCTTCAACCAGTTGGACCTCTTTTTCAATAAACGTTGTCCTCATCTACACTGTCCACTCCCCAGTATCAAACGCCTCTATTTCTATTGAAAGTTTGTAAAGCTATTTTGGGGATGGGGAAATCAACTAACCTCCTCTGCCTGACATGATCCATATCCCACCATTCACTGCTATTTCCATGTGCATATCTAAAAGGACACACAGTGCTGGAGTAATTTGGCGGGTCAGGCAGCATCTCCAGACAGCATGGTGGTGTAGCGGTAGAGTGGCTGCCTTACAGCGAATGCAGCGCTGAAGACCCGGGATCCGTCCCGACTACGGGCGCTGTCTGTACGGAGTTTGTACGTTCTCCCCGTGACCTGCGTGGGTTTTCTCCGAGACCTTCGGTTTCCTCCCACACTCCAAAGATGTACAGGTTTGTAGGTTAATTGGCTTGGTAAATGTAAAAAAATTTCCCCAGTAGGTGTAGGATGAAAATGCGGGGATCGCTGGTCGGCACGGACCCGGTGGGCCGAAGGGCCTGTTTCCGTGCAGTATCTCTAAACTAAACTAAACATGGATAGGTGACGTTTCGGGTCGGGTCTCTTCTTTAGGGATGAGATGATAAGGGGGGACTAAAGGATTCGACCAGGTTACAAAATGGTTGTCTTCATGAAGGGAACTTAACTAATGCAAGTGTTTCTCTCTCCTCCTCCCCCCCCCCCCCCCCCCCCCCCACAGGTGCCTGTGCAGTCGTGGTTCGACGACATGTCGGACACAGAGTTGTATGATCTGATCCCATTCTTTGAAGGACTGAGCAAAGAGGAGGATGTTTACACTATGCTGCAGAACCTCCGTGGCAGGTAGCGACTGTGCTCCAGGCATGTGGCAGTTTCCTTGCGTTGATCTTGGCCCGATTTTTTGTTTTATTTTTAAATTCCCCCTGCCCCTCCCTACCCAATTCACACACATCCCCCCCCCCCCCCCCCCACCCCCTCTCCTTCCCCGTACTCCCCCGAACCCCCTTTGCAAATGTTGTGTTTTCTTTTCTTTGTAACGAGAAAGCTTCCTTCACTTCCCCCGTCCCTTCCCCACCCCATGCCTTGGATCGGAACTGCGCCTGGCGGAGTTAGGAGCAGGAAGCAATCTGCAAACGGGAAGCACTTCAGCACCTGCTGCCCTGAGCTCGCTGCGGACAAGGTGACAGACGGTCGTTCAGCCTCTGCCTGCCTGGCGTCAGAAACTCACGCGCGACCAGACTTCAAGGAAACAGCGACCATTTTAAAAAGAAATCCATCACACTTACAACACGTGGAAAACCAGGAGAAATATCCGCTGCAGACTGTGGTTTGAATATCAATCTTCTTCTTTCCGCCTACCAAAAAAAAAACACAAGTATTCGGGCAGTTCTGTGATATTTTTAAAGATTTTTTTCCTCTTTGGTTTTCTTTTCGCAGATATTGCTATGCAGACAGTCACTCTGATCTACAGTAGCTGATCTGATTCTGTGATCTCCTTTTTGCAGAATGAAGTGCCTTTTTGAAAACAAAATTGATAATTTTAGACGAGAGAAAAAAAAAGCAGACTTAATTTTTTTGTACACCGCATATTCCAGAGATCTTTTATCTTTTAATGACTGTATGTTTTAAAACAAAAAAAACAAAAATTAATCTTTATGAGCACTGTTATTTATGCTGAACACATTGAATTATAAGTGCTGGGTACAAGACTACAAGAGCCATTAAACTTCTAAATTTTACACCGATTGGCTTAACAATAGTTCGTGGCACCAAATTGTAATATTTTTGAATTGCTATTTTCAATATAGGGATGGGGTAAGATTACTCTGTGGCATCCGTTGCGTTACGACACAATAAGGGAAGCAGAAGTCATGATATGTTGCCACCAGGTACTTGGGAAATGTCACCCTCCCTGCCAAAGGTCACCGTGGGCCTTTTTTGTCCCTCTCTGATTCACTTACCTCCCGTCTGCCATAGTGTTGCTTCCTTTCTGACAACCCCTCTCTCCCCGAAGCGAAACCTTCTTGAAACCACCCCGCCACACAGCGGTTGGGCCTTATGGACTTGCTCTAAATAAGTTTGCCGTGGGGTGGGGGGGGGAGTTGAAGAGGAGGAGTGGGGCGAGGAGGAGGAGGAGACGGGTTCACTTTGGATTCACTGGTGGGAGGACTGGTGTTGATTGCCCCTTCATTTCAGGATCACCTCCTTGCCTCTTCAGCGGTTTAACGTTGCCTCTAGGCAGAGGTTGCGAAGGGAAGGGAGGCGAGGAGCTGGGGGGTGGGGGGGAAGGGGGCAGGGATGGTAGGGGCTTGGGATGCACATGGCACATATTCAGTGGGTTTCAGGGATTTCTTTACCTTCCAAACTTTGCAAATAGCACCAGTGTTGTTTTACGGAGACACGAGGAACTGCAGATGCTGGAATGCTGAGCAAAACACAAAGTGCTGGAGGAACTCAGCGAACCAGGACAGGTTACATTTCAAGTCTGAAGAAGGGTCCCGATTCAATATATTGTCTGTCCATTTCCCTCCACGGAAGCTGCCTGACCCACTGAGGTCCGCCAGCACTTTGTGTTCTGCCCGTGTTGTTTTCCATTTGAATCGAACCTTTTCTCCATGAATCAGTAGTGAAGCAATTTTATTGGAGAGATTGTAAGATTTATCAAGTGGGGGGTTCATTTTTACAAAGTGCCACCAGTTTTCTGGCTGCTTGATGGTCCGGGGCTGGCCTTTCATGGCAACTGGCAGCCCATGCACCGAGACAGGCAGAGATGGTGTTTAGTTTGTGTTGCCTCCCGTCTCCGAGTGAATGGACTCACAAGGAACTGCAGATGCTGGAATCTTCAGCAAACCACAAAGTGCTGGAGGAACTCAGTGGGTCAGGCAGCGTCTGTGGAGAAGAATGGTCTCCCACCCGAATCGTCACCTGTCGATATTCTTCTCCAGGGATGCTGCCTGACCCGGTGAGTTACTCTGGCTCGTTGTGTCCCATCTGTGGAGGGAATGGACCGGTTGACGTTTCAGGTCTGCACCTTACTTCAGACGGCCCGGAGTGAAGCTATCCATTGAACTGGGAGGCCATGTGAATGAATTCCCCACCTCCCTGCCCACCTGCTCCCCTCGCCTCGTGAATATTGAGAGCGGAAGCTCGCCTGTATGTGTAGAGCACTCTCCACAACACAGCCTCTGCCTGCACAGGCTCCCCATTGCCAGAACCAAGGTGTCTGGAGATTCCAGCACCTGCAGTCTCTTGTGTCTCTCAGGCATCAGTCTCAGCCAGGTGAGCCCAAATGACCTTGTCTTCTGGTGGCCCTGACCACACCTCCACCAGCAGGTGGTTGGGCAATCTGGGGCTTAGTCCATGGGGCTGTCCACCACACATGAGCACGGGAGGACAAGCTCCCGACTTCCCAACGGTGGACGGCAAGTTGGTGATCCTTGCAAACAGCCGGGACTCGGACGCTTCTGGCAGAGTTCACCAGTGCGATGGGAGTCACAGCAGGGAAACGGGCCCTTTGTTCCGCCGGTCGTCCCCATGCTGGCCCCTGGTCCATACTCATCCAGTTCTCCGGCACTTGGGACCTCAGCCCAGCGCTCCTCGTCGATTGTAGTGCTGCTCCAGAACAGGTGATCACGGTGGTTGGCGTACACCGATCCCGTCTGAGTTGTTCCGGCTCTTCTCCTTGGGTCCGTTGAAGAAGCTGAATTGGAGCTGGGATGAGGTGGCTGGAGATGGGGGCTGGATGACGGAGCGATGGCAGAATCGGAATGAGTAGCGAGGAGATGGACGGGATACAAAGTACCTCCCCCGCTCAATTGATTTCCACCCCCTCCCCCTCAATCCTGACCCCAGTGCTCGCCCTTTCGCCCACTATCCCATCCCACCCCTTTGCCTCCCATCTTTCTCTCGCACCACGGCCAGTCACCCCCTGCCCCTGCCCCTGCCCCACCCTCTCTGCTGGAGTTTCCTTTCTCAGAGCCCCACCAACTGCAGATGCTGGAACCTGAAGTAAAAAAAAACAAAAAAATGCTGGAGGAACTTAGCCTGTCAGGCAGCATCTTTAGAGGGAAACAGACATAGGGCGTTTCGGGTTGGGTCTGAAGAAGGGTCGCTTTAAAAGCTTGTATAGTATTACAATCCATTTTCCACTCAGCAGGTAAGTTTAAAGGGAGCAAAATACTGAGAGCTGGTGGAGTAACTCAGCGGGACAGGCAGCATCAATGGAGGGAATGGACAGGCAACGTTTCGGGTCAGGACCCTTCTTCAGACGGGGGGGGGGGGAGAGAAAGCTGGAAAGAAGAGGTGGGGGTGGGAGAAGAGTTCACGTGTACCTAGATTCTGTGAAATATTTTGTTTTGCATACATTCTAGTAGGATCATACTGTACACACTATAAGCACAATATTACATGACTAAGGGGGTGTAGTGTAAAATACATTGTAGATATCCTTTCAGGCAGTAAACCAAGAGTTGCTATGTTTTCCGTGCTATTTTGTCCTTTCGAGTATCGGCTTCCTCCAAAAAATAGCGAGTCTTACCCTGGCCTCAAAGGCCCGTTGTCCTGACGACGCCACTGGACATTCAGGTCGACACCCTTCTTCAGTCTGTCTTATTTCCCCCCACAACTGTTGCCTGTCGCGCCGAGTTCCCCCCGCAGTCCGCATCGTCCTCCGTCGGGATTTTAATCCAATTCCACTCTAAAAGACTGTATCTGACTTGTTACCTGCCTCTTGCCACTCAAAGTAGGCTGCCTTGTCGACCAATATGCGTGGAACAGGCCCTTCGGTCCACAACGCTCAGAACGATGCCGAGATCAACTAATGCCTGCCTGCACCCGATCCATATCTGCCTCCACCACCTATCTAGCAGCGCGTTCCAAGCACCCACTAGTCTCTGTGTAAAAACCTCCCTGCCCCGTACATCTCCTTTAAATCTTGCCCCTCTCACCTTAAAACTATGCCCTCTAGTCTTTGACATTGCCACCTGGGGAAAAAGGTCCTGACTCTCTACCCCATCTGTGGCTCTCATCATTTTAAATGATGAAAAAGTGGGCCAGGTTTTTTCCAAGTGCTTTTGCTGGGGGGTGTATACTCCTTGTCCCAAGGGGTTGACTCTGAACCATTATCCAGGCCTGTCCCCATTCATCTCAATCCCTCCCTCCAGCTTTACATTCAAGGGACAAGAATGTTTCATAGTCAGATGTACCGACAACGGAACAATGAAATTCTAACTTGCAGGAGCATAGCAGTCCTATAACACAATAAACAGGTAACTTAAAATATTTTTAAAACTTCAATAAAAGAATCACTAATACTAGTGCAAATAAGTCCTTGTTACAATCAGGGCAGTTCCTTATCTTTTGTCTCATTTGTCACTGATGCCACCCATCTCCCCTCCATCCCACCTGTATCCACCTATCACTTGCCAGGCTTTGTCCAGCCCCCCACCTCTCTTTTCCAGCTTTCTTCCCATCGGTCTGAAGAAGGGTCCAGACCCGAAATGTCACCTCTCCGTTCCCTCCACAGATGCTGCCGGACCCGCTGAGTTCCTCCAGCATTTTGTATTTGCCTCAAGATTCCAGCGTCTGCAGTTCCACGTGTCTCCATGTTTAAAGGACATTTGCACCTGTGCAGGGTTAGGAAAGGTTTAAAGATCTGTTGCATCTATCTCCAGGGTGTGTTGTCTATAGGATGAGGATCAGTGTGCAAAGCCTGTGCTTTGTGACTGCTTTGATCCCTTGGTATCTGAAAGTATCGCCCCTGTTAGGAAGCCATTCTCCAAACCACTTCAAGCACAAAGCCTTCCATTGCAATCAGCTTGGGCTCTTGCCCAAAAACATTTCACCTCCCACCCCCCCCTCCCCCTCAGCTCTGCCAATGCCCCGGCTTAAAAGTGAAAGCTTGGCCATTTTTTTACTCCTGTACATAACAGTGTGTCTGACCAACCAGTGTGGCATGATCTGAACTTCACAGCGCATCAGTGTCAAGGGGGGCACGACGGCTTTTCACTTTCAAGCACTTTGGACTGGGAATGGTTTTTACAACTCGGGGTATGCCAGGCTTCGAACACTAACACAAGCACTCTAACAGTTAGACACATCGCCACGATGCCACTCACTTTCTGTGTAAAGAAACGTAACTCTTCTTTCAGAATCTGCTTTTCTTCTACGAGAAACCTCTGCCCTTATTAGTGTGTAGTCGACAAAAGTGCCAACTTTATTCATGCTGCTGCGTATTGCGCATGCGCGTGTATGTGTGTGTGCACGTGTGTGTGTATGCGTGTGTGCACATGTGTGTATGCGTGTGTGTGCACGTGTGTGTGTGTGTATGCGTGTGTTTGCATGTGTGCCCAAGTGATCAAAGGAGGGGGAACCGGACCTCAAGGTCACCGTCATTTCTAATGTCTATTCCCCCTGCAGCATTAATTTGGCTGCCGATAGTTTATGATCTGGGTTGGTCTGAGGTAAGACCATGAGTCTAAGAGCAGAATTAGGCCATTCGGCCCATCGAGTCTGCTCCGCCATTCACTCATGGCTAATCTATCTTTCCCTGTCAACCTCATTATCCTGCCTTCTCCCCGTAACCTTTGACGCCCTTGCTAATCAATAATCTATCAACAGTGTGTGTCTGTACAGTATACTATGGTGTTAATGTGGGAGGCAGCGTGTGTGTGTGTCTGTGCAGTATACTATGGTGTTAATGTGGGAGGCAGCGTGTGTGTGTGTGTCTGTACAGTATACTATGGTGTTAATGTGGGAGGCAGTGTGTGTGTGTGTGTGTATGTGTGTCTGTAAGGTATACTATGGTGTCAATGTGAGAGGCACATACTCAGCCAGTTAGCTAGACATCAACTTTTGTTCTTGTTTTAAAGAGTGTAATAATATTCATCTTTTTTAAAAAATATAATTGTGTTGGGCCCAAACCAATGGTCTGTTATCGTCTCCAATTTTCTTTTTGAATCTCGGTCAACAGATGAACCACTTGCCTTAAAATCTAGTAGAGGAATGTTAGGACAAAGTCATTTCTGTTCAGCACACACGTTGTACTAACTCTCTCCGCGGTGATGTCCACCGACTGCTATTTTTTTGTTGGGGTGGGTAGGGGGGGGGGGTTGTGTGGCAAGGTACAGGACTGTGCAGAGAACACAGCAGTTTGAGGAGAAACATTTTGGCATTCCGTTAATCTTTAATACTGTAAACTCTCAGCTGTTTAAAAAAAAACCCAGCTTGTTCTGTGCCTCCTGATTCCCTAGGTGCTCCAATGAGATGTTGGCCTGGTCAATCATTGCCAGGGAGGTTGAGGGTGTGTTAGTGTGGAGAGGGGGTGAGAGTGAAACAGAGAGGGGTAACTATGCAAAACAAAACAAGGATCGATCTTCCATGCCCTGCGCAGCTGGTGAGGTCATTCCCCCTCCTACACTGGGTCAGTGGGGATTGCCGGGCATGTTTGTCATGGTGGTGAGCCGTGGTTCAGGAGTTGGTGACACTTTCCCCTCCCCTCGCACCCCACCCCCCCCTTCCTCCCCCCACTTTGATCAGCAATACTTGACGAACACTATGAGTCTGAGGGAAAGAAACAGAAATGCTTGTTACCGTCGGTTACTGAATAAATCTGTTTCTTTACTTTCGCCAATAAAATAAACTTTTAAAACAACGGTGGCACGAGTGTGTTCTTCTCCCGTCGCTGGCTCTGCACAGTTTGGCAAAGATTCGCCCCGCTCCCCACTGCGACTGGAAGCAAAGCTGCCTCAGCGCCAGAGACACGGGTTCAGTCCTGACCTCGGGTGCTGTCTGCTCGGAGTCTGCATTTTCCTCTGACCGCAAGGGTTTCCTCCTGGTGCATCTGTTCAGAACATAGAACAGTACAACACCGGAACGGGCCCTTCGGCCCACAATGTCTGTGTCCAACATGATGCCAAGTTAAGCTGATCTCATCTGCCTGTACATGATCCACATCTGCACCTCCGTGGGCCTATCTATAAGTGCCACCATCATAATTGTCTCAACCACCACCCCGGGCAATGCATTCCAGGCCCCCATCCGTCTGTGTAAAAAAACTTCCCCCACACACCGCCATTTAACGTTCCCCCCTCTCACCTTATTGCTACGCCATCTAGTGGCGGATATTTCCACCCTGGGAAAAGGTTCTGATTGTCTACCCTATCTATATGGCTCTCCCTGTTAAATCTCGCCTTAATCTCCGACGTTCCAAATAAAACAATCAAAGGCTTATTCTTAGAATAAAGGGGAGGTCATTTAAGACTGAGGTGAGAAAAAACGTTTTCACCCAGAGAGTTGTGAATTTGTGGAATTCCCTGCCACAGAGGGCAGTGGAGGCCAAGTCACCGGATGGATTTAAAAGAGAGTTAGATAGAGCTCTAGAGGCTAGTGGAATCAAGGGATATGGGAAGAAGGCAGGCACGGGTTGTTGATTGGGGACGATCAGCCCTGATCACAATGAATGGTGCTGGCTCGAAGGGCCGAATGGCCTCCTCCTGCACCTAATGTCTATGTTTCTAAGGCTAACCAACCTCTCCCTGTGGCTGAAACTCTAATGCAGGCATTATCCTGGTAAATCTCCAGAACCTCCACATCTTTGCTGTAATGGGGTGGCCAGAACTGAAGTTCCCTCCCATATCCCAAAGACGTGTGTGTTTACAGGTTAATGGGGCTCTGTAAATCGCCCAGAGTGTAGGGAGTGGATGGGAAAATGCGATAGCACGAACTCGGTGGGTCAAAGGGCCTGTTTGTATGCTGTTTCTCTTTTTTATTAAATGTGTTTTAATGAAAAGCTGCTAAAGACTATAAACCGCTTTCTACTTCAAAGGGTGGTGACTTCAAAGGCATTTCTGCACAAGAACAGGATTTAAACATAGCCAGCCGTACTGGGCACGGGTCCAATGGCTGAGGCTGTGGAATAAGGCAACTGATTAAAAACCTCTCCCTGCTCAAAATTAAAAGGTAACATTCAGTCATGCTAGCAGCCCAGAAGATGATGGGATCACACACTGTCCAACACACACTCACACTCACAAAATTAGACAACCACAAGTAGGTATACCGAGTGATGAAGAAGGCGTACGTTACTCTTGCCTTCGTCAGTCTGGGCATTGAGTACAAGAGTCAGCAAGTCATGTTGAAGGTTTATAAAAGCTTTTGGTCAGGATGCCTGTGGCGTTTTACATGCAGTTCTGGCACCTCGTGGCTGGAGGGGTGTGGAGGCTTTGGAGAGGATGCAGAGGAGGCTCACCAGAATGACGGAGACAAGGTGCTGGAGTAACCCGGCGGGTCAGGCTGCAGGTGTGAAAATAAACAACGGGTGAATGCACAGTCTGAAGAAGAATCCCGACTCGAAATGTCACCTATCCATGTTCTCCCGAGATGCTGCTGACCCGCTCAGTTATGCCCCTGTCCCACTCAGGAAACCTCTGGAGACTTTGCGCCCCACCCAAGGTTTCCGTGCGGTTCCCGGAGGTTTTTGTCAGTCTCCCTAATGGTCGAAAGTGGCTTCCGCTTCTTCGATGTTCCGGTGATTATTTCAAAAAATTGAAAAAACCTCCGGGACTGGAAATAAAAATCTTGGGTGGGGCGCAAAGTCTCCAGAGGTTTCCGTTCAGGTTTCCTAAGTGGGACAGGTGCATTACTCCAGCATTTTCTTTGGTATAAACCAGCAGCTGCAGTACTTCGTTTCTCCGTTTTACCAGGATGATGCCTGGATTGGAGGGTATTGGCTATAGGGTCAGGTTGGACAGACGTGGATTGTTTTCTCAGGAGCATCAGAGGTTGAGGGAAGACCTGATAGAAGTATATGAGAGGTATAGATACAGTAGACAGTCAGAACCTTTTCCCAAACACAGTGAAAATGTTAAAGACTAAAGGGCTAGGCTTGAAGGTGAGAGGGGAAAAGTTATTTTTAACACAGAGGGTGGTGAGTGCCAGGAACGAGCTGGAGACGGATATGACAGTGGCGTGGCTTTAGGATAGGCAACATGGATATGGAGGCAGATGGATCGCGTGCAAGCAGAGGAGATTAGTTTAACCTGACTTGTTTAGCACAGACATTCAAGTGAGTTTATTGTCATGTGTCCCTGATAGAGCAATGACATTCTTGCTTTGCTTCAGCACAACAGAACATAGTAGGCATGACTACAGAACAGATCAGTGTGTCCATATACCATTATATAAATATATACAGACATGAATACATAAACTGATAAAGTGCAAATAAACATAACGGGTTATTAATGTTCAGAGTTTTGTCCAAGCCAGGTTTAACAGCCTGATGGCTGTGGGGAAGTAGCTATTCCTGAACCTGGTCGTTGCAGACTTCAGGCTCCTGTACCTTCTACCTGAAGGTAGCGGGAAGATGAGTGTGTGGCCAGGATGGTGTGGGTCCTTGATGATGCTGCCAGCCTTTTTGAGGCAGTGACTGTGATAGATCCCCTCGATGGAAGGGAGGTCAGAGCCGATGATGGACTGGGCAGTGTTTACTAGCTTTTGTAGTCTTTGTGGACCAAAGGGCCTGTTCCTGTTCTATGTTTCAAAGATTCTCAAGGATTTTCCTATCCTGGGAGCCAGGATATTGGAGCCAGGAGTTACATGTTGCCGTCTACAGGGATGTCAAGTCCTGAACTAGACTATTTCTGTGCATTTTGCTAATCGTGGATGTGCTTAGGTATGGCAATTCTCGACTGGACTGTTTGTAATAAAGAATTTCACCCGAGGGCGGCGCAGCGGGTAGAGCTGCTGCCTCATATCGCCAGAGACCCGGGTTTGATCCTAACTACGGGCGCTGTCTGTACGGAGTTTGTACGTTCTCCCTGTGACCGCGTGGGTTTTCTCTGGGTGCTCCGGTTTCCTCCAATGATGTTTGGTAAAATTGTAAATTGTCCCTAGCTTTTCCGTGATGTATCTCTAAACTAAAGATGCAGCATGGAAACAGGCCCTTCGACCCATCAAGTCCGTGCCGACCAACCATTCACGCTAGCACTATCCTACACACACTGGGGACAATTTACAGAAGCCAATTAACCTGCAAACCTGCACGTCTTTGGAGTGTGGGAGGAAACCGGAGCGCCCGGAGAAAACCCACGCAGTCACGGGGAGAGCGTGCCATCTCTGTATCGTCAGCACCTGCAGTCAGGATTGAGCCCGGGTCTCTGACGCCGCGAGGCAGCTACTCTACCGCCGTGCTGCCCGTGTTCGGCACAGATTCGGCGGGATGAAGGGGCTATTTTCACGTTGGATCTCTAAAACTTAAAAAGTAAATGTTCGCACTTCACACCTTTGAGAATAAAAGCACAATTGAACCTGGAGGGATGTTGTTGATAGACACAAAATGCTGGAGTAACTCAGCGGGTCGAGACACTTCCTCAGACTTGAGAGTCAGGGGAGAGGGAGGCACAGAAATGTGGAAGGGTAAGGTGTGAAAACGAGACATCAAAGGGGACGAAGTTGAAGGAAATTGTAGAATAGTTAGTTGGGGAAGGGGACAATGAAGCATACAGAGATAAAATGTAATCAGGAAGACAGACTGGGATGGAGAGACGAAAAGTTACTTAAAGTTAGAGAAGTCAATATTCATTCCGCTGGGTTGTAAGCTGCCCAAGTGAAATATGAGGTGCTGTTCCTCCGATCGTGTCAAAGAGGCTTTTAAATAGGCACATGAACCTTTGGAGTGTGGGAAGAAACTAGAGCACCCGGAGAAAACCCACGCAGTCATAGGTACAACGTACAAACTCCGTACAGACAGCACCCGTAGTCAGCATGGAAGCCGGGTCTCTGGCGCTGTGAGGCAGCAACTCTACCGCTGTACCACTTCAGGAAGGATATTCAGCACTAAAGCTGTGTCATGATGCAGCTGTACAAGTCATTGGTGAGGCGAGACCACACTTGAAGTACGATGTCAATGATGCAGGCTTGATGTGGACTGCGTGGCCTGGTTTGCTGTTCCTTCTGGACTCTTCATATTCCCATGGCCTATAATCCTTCAGTATCCATAATCGACATCTGAAATGTATTTGATACATTTGTGAATGGGTGTTTCCCTGGTATTTTGCATCTTGTAGCTTTCAGTCATAGTTTAGATGGACATTCAGAACCTTTTTCACATAGAAACATAGAAAATAGGTGCAGGAGTAGGCCATTCGGCCCTTTGAGCTTGCACCACCATTCAATATGATCATGGCTGATCATCCAACTCAGTATCCTGTACCTGCCTTCTCTCCATACCCTCTGATGCCTTTAGCCACATCTAACTCCCTCTTAAATATAGCCAATGAACTGGCCTCAACTACCTTCTGTGGCAGAGAATTCCACAGACTCACCACTCTCTGTGTGGAAAAAAAATGTTTTTCTCGTCTCGGTCCTAAAAGACATCCCCCTTATCCTTAAACTGTGACCTCTTGTTCTGTACTTCCCCAACATCAGGAACAATCTTCCTGCATCTAGCCTGTCCAACCCCTTAAGAATTTTGTAAGTCTCTATAAGATCCCCACTCAACCTTCTACAGGGGGAAAATGTCAAAGACTGAGGCATAACGTTTAAGGTGAGGGGGTGGAGTTTGCAGGGGATATGTGGGACAAGTTTTTCATACAGAGGGTGGTGGGTGCCTGGTCTGTGTTACTGGTGTTGGAGGAAATATTAGGTTGCCCTTTCATCATTTTCCCTTCTCACCTGAAAGCTATGTCCGCTAGTATTTCACATTTCCACCCCTGGGGAAAAAAATGTTCTGACTCTCATAATTATCTAGGCCTCTCTTAGGTCTCCCCTCAGCTTCAGGTCATCCAGAGAAAACAATCCAAGTCTGTCCAACCTCATTATAACCAATCCCTCTAATCCAGGCCTCATCATCCTGGTGACCCTCCTCTGCACCCTCTCCAAAGCCTCCACATGCTTCCTGTAATGGGGGCGACCAGAACCGCACGCAGTACTCTAAATGCTGCCTAACCAAAGTTTTATAAAGATACAACGTGAAATATTGTACTCAACGCCCAGACAGATGAAGGCAAGCATACCACATGACCTCTTCCGCACACTACCTGTGGAAACAGGCCATTCGGCCCAACTTGCCCACACCAACCAACATGCCCCATCTATAATAGTCACACTTGCCCACGTTTGGCCCATATCCCTCTAAACCTGTCCAAATGTCTCCTAAATATTGTGTTAGTACCTGCCTCAACTACCTCCTCCGGCAGCTCGTTCCATGCACCCACCGCTGATTCCCCCACTCTGGGCAAGAGACTCTGTGCATCTACCCGATCTATTCCCCTCATGGTTTTATACACCTCTATAAGATCTCCCCTCATCCTCCTGCGCTCCATGGAATAGAGACCCAGCCTACACAACCTCTCCCTGTAGCTCATACCCTCTAGTCCTGGTAACATCCTCGTAAATCTCTCTACCCTTTCCAGCTTGACAACATCTTTCCTATAACACGGTGCCCAGAACTGAACACAATACTCTAAATGCGCCCTCATCTTATATAACTGCAACATGACCTCCCAACTTCTATACTCACTGTGTTAGAAGGAACTGCAGATGCTGGTTTAAACCGAAGATCCGAAACGTCACCCATTCTTTGCAGAGATGCTGCCTGTCCCGCTGAGTTACTCCAGCTTTTTGTGTCTACTGTATTCAATGCTCTGACTGATGAAGGCCAATGTGCCTATTTGACCAGGGTGGTGCGTGACCCAGTGGGGAATCTGCAGGTGGTGGACTCTGCACCCACCTGCTGCCCTTGGTCCCTCTATGTTGGGCAGGTGATGAAGATCACCTGTGCAGATCTGAGGGGCAGTCTAGTCTCATGATCTCTCCATATTCTCACATCTTTCACCCTTCAACCATCTAATCCCAAACACCTGAAGTTCATTTGTCAAATTTGTAAAATAAAAGTAGTGCCTCATACCTGCAAGGCATTAGATAGAGTAGACAGTCGAGACCTTTTCTCTCAGGGTGGAAACGTCAAAGATTAACGGGCCTGTCCCACTGAGGCTATTTTTTAGGCGACTAGGCTGTCGCCACATGGTTGCCGGGGGTGTCGCCTGTATGGTCGTGAGTCGTCCCCTCAGTCGCCCACAGAGTCGTAGCATCTTTCTGGTCGCCGCTGGATTTTCAACGTTGAAAAATTTTCAGAGACAATCGGCGACAGTGGGTTTGACACCATTGAGCGTAACTTGACGTAGGTGCTGTCGTAGGTGTCGCCAGGTTATCGTAGGTAGTCGCCAGGGTAACGTAGGTTGTCGCCAGGTTGACATAGGTTATCGCAAGGTTGACGTAGGTTGTCGCCAGGTGAAGTAAGTTGTCGCCAGGTGAAGTAAGTTGTCGCCAGGGTAACGTAGGTTGTCGCCAGGTTGACGTAGGTTGTCGCCAGGTGAAGTAAGTTGTCGCCAGGTCGACATAGGTTGTCGCCAGGTGAAGTAAGTTGTCGCCAGGTGAAGTAAGTTGTCGCCAGGTGAAGTAAGTTGTCGCCAGGTGAAGTAAGTTTGTCGCCAGGTTGACATAGGTTGTCGCCAGGTGAAGTAAGTTGTCGCCAGGTGACGTAGGTTGTCGCCAGGTGAAGTAAGTTGTCGCCAGGTTGACATAGGTTGTCGCCAGGTGAAGTAAGTTGTCGCCAGGTGAAGTAAGTTGTCGCCAGGTGAAGTAAGTTGTCGCCAGGTGAAGTAAGTTGTCGCCAGGTGAAGTAAGTTGTCGCCAGGTGAAGTAAGTTGTCGCCAGGTGAAGTAAGTTGTCGCCAGGTGAAGTAAGTTGTCGCCAGGTTGACATAGGTTGTCGCCAGGTGAAGTAAGTTGTCGCCAGGTGAAGTAAGTTGTCGCCAGGTGAAGTAAGTTGTCGCCAGGTGAAGTAAGTTGTCGCCAGGTGAAGTAAGTTGTCGCCAGGTGAAGTAAGTTGTCGCCAGGTGAAGTAAGTTGTCGCCAGGTGAAGCAAGGTTGTCGCCAGGTGAAGTAAGTTGTCGCCAGGTGAAGTAAGTTGTCGCCAGGTGAAGTAAGTTGTCGCCAGGTTGACGTAGGTTGTCGCCAGGTGAAGTAAGTTGTCGCCAGGTGAAGTAAGTTGTCGCCAGGTTGACGTAGGTTGTCGCCAGGTTGACGTAGGTTGTCGCCAGGTGAAGTAAGTTGTCGCCAGGTTGACGTAGGTTGTCGCCAGGTGAAGTAAGTTGTCGCCAGGTTGACGTAGGTTGTCGCCAGGTGAAGTAAGTTGTCGCCAGGTGAAGTAAGTTGTCGCCAGGTGACGTAGGTTGTCGCCAGGTTGACGTAGGTTGTCGCCAGGTGAAGTAAGTTGTCGCCAGGTGAAGTAAGTTGTCGCCAGGTGAAGTAAGTTGTCGCCAGGTGAAGTAAGTTGTCGCCAGGTGAAGTAAGTTGTCGCCAGGTTGACGTAGGTTGTCGCCAGGTGAAGTAAGTTGTCGCCAGGTGAAGTAAGTTGTCGCCAGGTTGACGTAGGTTGTCGCCAGGTTGACGTAGGTTGTCGCCAGGTGAAGTAAGTTGTCGCCAGGTTGACGTAGGTTGTCGCCAGGGTAACGTAGGTTGTCTCCGGTGCTGACTTCGTTTTTTTGTAGTTGTTAAAGATGAAATTCTATTTCAATTTTTTTGTTGAAGGGGGGATCCAGTCGCCGGTTTTATTCACCTGGCGACAACTTACTTCCGTAACGGCTTCTGTCTCCGCACCAAAGATCCCGTAGCGAAGCAACGAAACTAGTGCGGAGACGGAAGCCGGTTACGGAAACATCCTCGTAAAAATAAAAGTTCTTTGGTAAAAATCTTCTCCTCATTTTCAGAATTATAATTTATGAGTGGTCTATCTTGCTCCGCGATAGGATCGTTGATTGGAACAAAGGTCAGAGATTAAAACGGAAGGTGCGAGACAACAGGGGGGCACGGCGGCGCAGATACAGCGCCAGAGACGCTGTCTGTACGGAGTTTGTACGTCCTCCCCGTGACCTGCGTGGGTTTGCTCCCAGATCTTCTGTTTCCTCCCACACTCCAAAGACCTACAGGTTAGTAGTTTAATTGGCTTGGTATAAGTGTAAATCGTCCCCAGTGTGTGTAGGACAGTGTTGATGTGCGGGGATCGCTGGTCGGTGCGGACCCGCTGGGCCAAAGGGCCTGTTTCCGCGCTGTTTCTCTAAACTAAGAATTGAAGAAGTGCGAATTGGGAAGCCAGCGAAAGGAACATTGGTGAAAGGGCAGGGGAGAGGTACAGTTATGTTGCCTGCATCGTTCAAGGTAGTATGGTGAATCGACCCATCTCTCTTCATATATGTCAGTTCTGCAGACCCAGGAATTAATAGACAATAGACAATAGGTGCAGGAGGAGGCCATTCGGCCCTTCGAGCCAGCACCGCCATTCAATGTGACCATGGCTGATCATCCCCAATCAGTACCCCGTTCCTGCCTTCTCCCCATATCCCCTGACTCCGCTATCTTTAAGAGCCCTCTCCAGCTCTCTCTTGAAAGCATCCAGAGAACCGGCCTCCACCGCCCTCTGACTCAGAACTGCCTGACGCATTGAAGACAGAGGGTGCCGGTGAAGGTGAGATCCTGTCTCTAGGAAGCGGATTAGTTTAACGGCATCATGTTTGGCACGGGTATTGTGGGCTGAAGGGCCTGTCGTTATGCTGCACCTTTCTACGTTCAAATCTCTAAACAGGATCTGCCTTTTCAAATCAGTTCTGACTCACCTTGATCCATTCAACCTCTCGAAGGGCTTGTTAATTTTGTTCCCGATTGTTTTATCTAAAACTTTACCCAAGGCTGGTGTTAAACTGGCCGTCACCAAGAATGCGCTTACACCCTTTCTTGAACAAGGGAGCTAATATTTTACAACACCCATTTGTCTCACAAAGCTGAGTGCAGTTTAGAGGGGAGGGGTTTAGAGCTGAATGGAAGGTTAGGCATATCAAATAAAAGTTGGTGCCTCCCAGAACCACTGACGTAACATTAGGACATAAGAGTGAGGCTTAATTGGCTTTGGTAAGTTGTAAAATTGTCCCTACTAGGTGTAGGTTACTGTACAGGGCGATCCGAACTGGGTGAGCCGAAGGGTCTAAAAGTATAGAACAGTACAGCACAGGAACAGGCCCTTCAGCCCACAATATCTGTGCTGAACCTGACGTCAAGTTAAACTGGGGGTTACACAAAAAGCTGGAGAAACTAAGCGGGTGCAGCAGCATCTAAGGAGCGAAGGAGATAGGCGACGTTTCGGGTCGAGACCCTTCTTCAGACTGGTCAGGGATCAGGGAAACGAGAGATATAGACGGTGATGTGGAGAGATAAAGAACAATGAATGAAAGATATGCAAAAAAGTATCGATGATAAAGGGAACAAGCCATTGTAAGCTGTTTGTGGTGTGAAAATGAGAAGCTTGTGCGACTAGGGTGGGGGAGGGAGATAGAGATAGAGGGAATGCCAGGGCCCGAGGGCTGAGGGAGAGGTGGGAAGGGGAGGAGACAGCAAGGGTTAACAGAATTGAGAAAATTCAATGTTCAAGCCCAAAGGATGCAGACTCCCCAAGCGGAATCCACGGGGTATGAGATGGAGGCGCAGGCAAGCCCCGAGGAAGCAGATGTGGCTGTGGTATCGAGTCTGGGTGAGGATGTGGTCGTAGAGTTGGAGGGAAGGGGGTATCACAGAGGGGGAGCAGTTAGAGAGGAGGTTGTGGAACTGTCTCCGTAGGGAGGAGGAGAACTTCTTCAAAGTAGGCACACCTTGAGGAGATATCGCAGTGGAGTAGACAAAGTGTTGAAGAAGGAACTGCAGATGCTGGAGAATCGTAGGGTTATTATAATCTCTTCTGCCTGCACATGATTTATAATCCCACATTCCTGCTTATCTATGTATATTTAAACGGACCCAAAATGCTGGAGTAACTCAGCGGGTCAGGCAGCATCTGTGGAGAACATGGACAGGTGACATTTCACAGAGTGCTGGAGTAACTCAGCGGGTCAGGCAGCATCTGCGGAGAACATGGATAGGTGACGTTTCACAGAGTGCTGGAGTAACTCAGCGGGTCAGGCAGCATCTGTGGTGAACATGGATGGGTGACGTTTCAGTTCTAGACCCTTTCTTCAGACCCATCTTGGAGCCTATGCCTATACAAAACCTATTAAAATCTATCTGCCTATCTAAAAGTCTCTGAATTTCCGCTATCATATCCGCCTTCGCTGCCAAACCTGGCAGCACGTTCCACTCTCACTTTAAACTACGCCTTTTAAGGGCCTGTCCCACAGGCTGTTTTTAGGCGACTGTCATTAGTCATAGCAGGTCGCCGAAAAAACGGCGACTGGACCCCCCCTTCAACAAAAAAATTGAAATAGAATTTCATCTTTAACAACTACAAAAAAACGAAGTCAGCACCGGAGACAACCTACGTTACCCTGGCGACAACCTACGTCAACCTGACGACACGGGGTCAGAGGTGCAGGACTCAGTAAGCGTAATGCTAGCATTTATTGCAAGAGGGCTAGAATACAAAAACAGGGGTGTAATGTTGACCATTCCCTCCGCAGCTCCTTGGTTATCTCATCCCTTCCCACCCAAACCACCCCCTCCCCAGGTACCTTCCCCTGCAACCGCAGGAGATGCAACACCTGTCCCGATACCTCCTCCCTCGACTCTGTCCAGGGACCCCGACAGTCCTTTCGGGTGAGGCAGAGGTTCACTTGCACCTCCTCCAACCTCATCTACTGTATCCGTTGTTCAAGATGTGGACTCTTATACATCGGCCAGACCAAACGCAGACTGGCCGATCGTTTTGGGGAACACCTTCGCTCAGCCCGCCTGAACCAACCTGACCTCCCGGTTGCTGGACACTTTAATTCTGCTTCCCATTCCCACACAGACTTTGTCTGAAGAAGGGTCTCGACCCGAAACGTCGCCTATCTCCTTCGCTCCTTAGATGCTGCTGCACCCGCTGAGTTTCTCCAGCCTTTTGTGTACCCCCTTTCTGTCCTCGGTCTCCTCCATTGTCAGAGTGAGGCTAAACACAAATTGGAGGACCAGCATCTCATATTTCGCTTGGGCAGCTTACAGCCCAGTGGTATGAATATTGAATTCTCTAACTTCACGTAGCCCCGGCATTCCCTCTCTCTCTATCCCTCCCCCACCCAAGTCGCACTAGCTTCTCATTTTCACCCAACAAACAGCTAACAATGGCCTGTTTCCTTTATCATTGATACTTTTTTGCATATCTTTCATTCATTGTTCTTTATCTCTCCACATCACCGTCTATATCTCTCGTTTCCCTGATCCCTGACCAGTCTGAAGAAGGGTCTCGACCCGAAACGTCACCCATCCTTCTCTCCAGAGATGCTGCTGCACCCGCTGAGTTACTCCAGCATTTTGTGTTTATCTTCAGTTTAAACCAGCATCTGCAGTTCCTTCCTACACACGTAATGCTGAGGCTCTATAAGGCGCTGGTCAGGCCACATTTGGAATACTGTGAGCAATTTTGGGCACTGAGCAAGGATGTGCTGGCTCTGGAGAGGATCCAGAGGAGGTTTACAAGAATGATCCCGGGAATGAGTGGGTTAACCTATGATGAGCATTTGTCGGCACTGGGCCTGTACTCGCTGGAGTTTAGAAGAATGAGGGGGGACCTCATTGAAACGTACAGAATATAGCAAGGCTTGGATAGAGTGGATGTGGAGAGGATGTTTCCACTAGTGGGAGAGTCTAGCATCAGAGGACATAGTCTCAGAATTAAAGTTCGTTTTGGAAGGAGATGAGGAATTTCTTTAGTCAGACGGTGATAAATCTGTGGAATTCTTTGCCACAGAACGCTGTTGAGGTCAAGTCAGTGGATATTTTTAAGGTAGAGATTAGCTTGGGTGTCAAGGGTTATAGCCAGAATGCCAAATGGGGTTAGGAAGGAGAGATAGATCAGCCATCATTGAATGGTGGAGTAAACTTGATGGGCCGAATGGCTTCATTCTGCTCTTATCCGTTA